>OY284496.1:30721500-30883257 GCA_958336395.1 Ctenicera cuprea
ATGTAGGTGGTCTATTCTAGCCATAATTGAAACCAAATCTCTTCTTTCTTATTTCTTGCCACACGGGCGTTTCTGTGTTTTGTGCTTAGAGGCCGGTGCGATCGCAGATACCTGCTTAGCAGGTTCCGATCGCAACTTTGCCGGTTTGTTGCTTTGCAACTTTTCCTCGCCGCACATAATAGAGGGCGTTACTAGTGTAATTCCCCTTTAATGTTATACTTTCTAGCATATATCTGCTTGTTTGCTTTTGGTTTCAATTATGGTTAGAATTATGTCCACCTGATGAGTTCAAATAAGAACGAAACATGTAGTGGTCTATTCTAGCCATAATTGAAACCAAATCTCTTCTTTCTTAAAATTAATGAAGTCTTCAAAGAAATTGTTTTATGAAGATAAAACCTTTTTATTTTTAAAAAGAGGTACGTACCCCAAAATGTAACCGAAAATCAGAAACCACAAAAACTGCCAAATATTCTGCATCGTAATCGAAACGAAAACTGAAATTAACCATTTTCGTACCCGTTACCGAAAACCGAAACCCTACTTATTTTCGGAAATTTTGGTTCCGGCAAATGTAGAACCGACATTTATTTATTGGAACAAATAACAATAAAAACTTAACCTTTGTGTTGCACGTGGTACCCTCTTTGGTTGAAAAAATAGAGCAATGTTGCCCAGCAAAGTCAATCCGAACTGCATATAAACATTAAGGAGCCCAAGGACACACTCACACCCGGTGTGATGCGTGAACAAAGGCACCCAGCGCGGTGCCGGCGTCGTAACGATTACTTCGCTCGTTTTAGTTATATCCGGGGGCTATAAATTTCCGTTTTCGTCTCAGTCATTAGGGTATGGAGACCCAACGGGTCATAAATTTGCCTACGCAATATACTGGGTGGTAAAGGCCGCTGAATGGCATCCAAGAAGGAGTAGCGTGAACTGTCTGCCGTAAGTGTGTCAGAACCGGCAACAGTAATATGGGCTAATATGAGTTATGCCAAATGCGAAAAAAAAAGGAAACTTAATGCATTAATTATTTACTCATAAAAAAACATAAACAGCCCATTAAAGGTGCACCTTAGTTTAAAAAGTTAGTAGACCTCGTGGAGTCAAAAGTTGCTAATGCCATTACAATTCAACAAAAACGTTGCTTGATAGAGTGCTTTTGTGTTGGGTAAATATGGAAATGAGCAGCTTGGGAAATCCCCGGAAAAATTGATAGCAATGGGAAGCGATTGAGCCTATAGGGTACATTCAAAAAACGCTGCCAGGCAACCGCCAGGGGACCTTCCTCGCATGTACTAAGATTATTAAAGTTTTCAAAAATTGTTACTATTTTTAAATATTTTTGGAAGTTTTGCAAATTACTCAAATTTTTAGAAATTTTAAAATTTGCAAAAAATCTTTTGTTTTTATTATTTGTTAATTGCAAACAATATTTATTCGTTGGAATATAAAATTGATTTCATAATTTGGTGATGATTTTTGATGATTATCCAATTAAACTGATCAGGTGAACGACCACAAAGAAAACTCCCGGAGGTGCTTTCTCAATAAAAGATTGTTGCTATTGTCATTTAACATGTTCATACCGATTTTTAAACCGAAATTCGTACATTTCGAAAATACAGAAAAATTGCTGGTAGCATACTAGAAAGTGGTAGGAAGATCGCACTTACTCAGATTCGTATTCTACTTATGTTGAATAGCTGATTTAAGTTAGGTAATACTGAAGTAGAGCCAGCCTCCCCCAAAAGCATTCGTCTGGTTTTATGAATTAAATGTTTATCCATTGAGATTGCAAAATCGATTTCATATCCTATACACGTTTTGGCGATTTTTTAATTAAACTGTTCAGGTAAAAGACCAAAAGGAAACCCTTCAGCGGTGTTTTCTTATTGGAACATGCTCATATCGATTTGTAGCCGATATAAAAAGAAACAAAAGAGTGATGGTGGGAGGCAATATAGTATGATAATAAAGTCGCGTTTGCGCATATCGGCTATTCTACATACGTAGAACACGAATGTAAGGTTCTTTTTCGAGGGCGTATATTTTGAAGTAGATTAACCCCGGCTCTTTTTTTTCTAGCGGACCAACCTCGCTTTGCTGCGGTTTCATCCTAGTGAAATTACCAATCTTTGAGCCAAATTTGGGTTTTCTGCGTTAAGGCGTGTGGACTGTAAAGTCTACACACACCCGCGCCCGCGCACACAGCACACACACGCACCTAAACACCCAAACACCCACACGCACAAACGCACAAACGTCCAACTACCCCAAAAATTGTGTTGACAGTTTTTGAAGAATAATTTTATGAAAATTTCGAAAATTTGGAAAACCTGTCATTTTTTAATTTTCATATTTCAAAAAATATTTTTGCCTCATATGATTATACTAAGAGCTATTAAATGATCGATAATATTTATCGATTGCATGTTTTCTATTTGAGTAATTGGGCGTTAAAATCAACTTTTTTAAAAATTCGTAGCGACCTGCGTTTTGAAGATACAGCATTCGGAATTAAGAAACATTCGATTTGCCTTTAATGCACTACAACGCTATGTTTTCAAAATTTCAAAAACGTTCCTAGAATAACATCGGTATCAAAAAAAAACATGTTTAATTACGGTGTCCGGTTTCGGTTAAAAATCGTACAAGAAACTACCTACTGCTAAAAAAATTTCGACATACCAAATTTTATAATAAGCGCCGAAGGAGATGCTTAGATATAGGGGAAGAAACGCACCTACCCACATACGCACGCACCCACCCACAGGCCGACATTTGTTTTCCTTTCCACTAATTGTTAACTTTAGCGTTCGCGTTGGCATACAAAGCGGCAAGTCCGTTTTTCCTATTAATGACGTATGTAGAGTTTTATTATTTTTTTATTGCGTAAATGGTGAAATGCTACTGGTTATGCTCTCTGAGATGGTTTAGTGGAAATCCCGTACCTAGAGAAAAGCAGTGGAAGGAATGCAGCGTGCTGCAGTGTGTACACGGCGGCGGCGTGACAACTTCCTGAAGTTGCATTTCCGCAACAAAATTCATTAAAATATTGTGACATGCGCGGTTCCTCTCTACTCTACTATAAATCTTCAAAGAAATACAGGTAAATATTGGTTACGGTGATCGAAACCGAAATTTGATAGGTATTTTAATAGAACGCCCTGTGTATTTAGTACCTACTACTTTTGGCATTGCTTAATTGTTATATTTTAAATTTCATTTTTAACTATTTTAATTCAAATCGTCTATAAATAAAAAACTTTTGGGTATTTCTATGTGTAGATTAATTGCGTAAATAAATAACTCTTTGTGTGCATAATTAAAAATCTCGCCGTCACGTTATTGAAAAGCAACCAAGAAACTGTACAGTAGTTATTATAGCTGTCGTGACATAACAAAGAGTTCATCGAATTTTCACTTTCTTTTAAGCAAAAGGAAGTAGGGAGCATATAGCTCATGGTCCTTTTCAATAAATACAACTCTTGATACGATTTTGGTTGTTGCTAGTTACTTTCACTGTTAACCGTCAGCGGAGCGGGGAAACAGAAACCGCAAGGCTAGCAACACCGCCAGGCCAGTAACGAGATGTCTTTTATACAGTTTTAGTTAACAATTTTACTAAACATGACTTCTCCCGGAAAAATAGTGGTGCGCGTAGTGTTTATACTGTGCATGTTAATAGTGTTAACCAGTGACTATTCAGCTCTGCTAAGCCAACTGTTAGGAGGCAACCGGACTGAACCCGGAACATCCCGGAGTTCCCCCAGACCCACAAATCCGGGATATGGAGATGCCAAAACTGAAATTGACCTAGATGCGGATATAGAAGAAGAACAAATAAAAAGCATTGGTTGGTTATGTTTAGAGGCAAATAATTTTTTGATTTTGATCAAAATTTGAAATTTGTTGTGAACATAGTAAGACATTAATTTAGTACGTGTTTACAATTTTTTCCAAAGTTTTGCTTCTGTTTATTTTAACAGTGTTTTATAGTAGTTGAGTTTATAGTTTAGCTTGGTAATTGATAATGTAGACGTCCTTGAAAATATAAAGTAGTGTACCGGAGTTTCAACTTTCAATTACTTGTTTCTTGTAATTTATAAAATTCGAGTTTAAATTGCATAGGTGGCATAAAATGCTTTGTATTGAAAGTAGTCTGTAGGATATTAAATTATTTGTTTTATACAGGAAGTAGTTTCGCGCGAGGTGATTATGAAAGCAATAAGTAACAACAACCATTTCTAAATAAATAAAAGTGTTTTCGTTTCAATAACAAAAACTAATCGCTAATTGCTATTACATTGCAGGGTCTCAAGCATCACGCAATCAAATTTTAGTTACTATAAAAAATGCCTGTCTGCCGAAACTCATATGTGAATTAAATGCAACTCCACAAAAAGAGAAGCTAACCGACTCGGAGAAATCACTCCTCTCACTCATAAGGTAAAGGAATTATCAAACATAACGAAAACTATTAAGTCACAGCGAGGTAGAAAATGAAAGTAATTGTTGCTTGAGTGCATAACTTTGTATTTCGCTTTCACTCTGCCGTAACGAAACTGTTGTTATACCAGCATGATCACATCACATATGTAATTATTATAATTTTAAGGCCAAGATGATTTTCACGCAATTGTAAGCAATATGATAAACTTTAATTTTTAGAGACACGTCTTTGAGTTCAACAGCAGAGTTAACCAAATTTCATTTTGCTGCTCACATGGGCCAACTGATTTCGGGAGTCGATGGTAATGGCTGCCATAATTTTTATCCCACATGCCCTTTTCCAGGACTGCAAGTGTTACAAATGATGAAGAAAGTACGGATGCGTTAAACCAACTAACAAATAGTTTTTTAAACACATAGTATGGTTATCGAAATTTCGATGTGCATTTGAGTGATTTTTAATATGCGACAAGTTTTACAAAATCTAGTCTTCCAGTACGTGGATGGTTTGCAGTAGAAGAAATCCCATAGTTTTATAAAAAGACTGCTCATCCTGTACCTGTTAAAAATAATAATAATTAGGATAATGTGTGTATATGTTACCATTAGTTTTTATACATATATTTGTGATTGTAAATTTGTATCATTATAAGTAAAGTTTAAAACATGCAAAGATATTGACGAATACGCTTTCAAAGTTTAATCGTTTTACGCGTACATATTATTAGAACGAGAAGGGTAAAGAAGATATGACCATAAAAACAAAATAATAAGAAGAATAATCACAATAACGTTAATAAGGCACTTTGTACAGCAAAAGTGCTTGTTTATGTTACTAACGACGGGGTAAGTATAAGCTATAAACGCATTTACAAGTTACGATGTTCGCGCAATAAAAGTAAAGCATATTCTCAGCATAATTCATTACGTTATTTGTAAAGTACCCCAGCATTTGAGCCCATGCATTAAACTTTGAGCACATTTCATCTTCAACGTGCGAACAGTAGTTATCTTCTCAAAGAGTTTTGTACGTCTTACCATTTGCACAATGTCAGTGTTAAATTGCCCGTGTTTCAAGAGGCGTTATAACGTGTAAAGTAAGAACTTTATGTCCTAACTGAACTTGATTTTGCAACAAAGAAGGGCTGCAAGAGACACAATGAAGTTCATGCACGTTTCCACTTTATTACTGCATAGAACTCGTTAGGAAAGAAAGATTGTAAAATTAAGCTGTTCACTTTAAAGATTCTAAAAAACCAAAGTCAGGTTTTTTACTTAGAAAACGATTCATGACTTCGTTGCCGCGAACCTTTAACATAATGTCTATATTACCGTTGTTTTGGTCAAATTTGTAATACATTTTTTGGGGGCGAAGTGTTGACTAACTTTCTCTTAAGATTTATTTTCTTTCCTTTGGTGAGAATTCTAAATAGATACTTTTTTGAAAAATGTTGCCTTGATCAACGCTTTTGTTCAATACGATTTGTTCTGAGTCCTTCATTTTGTTCAGTGGCGGCTCATGGTGTGGCATAGTGAGAGGGTAATTTATGAAAGTACGTGAAAATGCGCCATAGGCAATTTTTTTTTCAAAAGTGAACGTGGCCTATTTATACGTGTTTTAAATTTTTTCTCATGAACACATTGCTAAAGCACACTGTCTACTTTCCTGCAATGTATAGTGTTTCTAGCAAAAATTTTAATTCTCTTTAGGGTTGAAAAACACCCTTCACTCTCCGCCGATATCATTGACATTTTGCAAATTATTTTTAACAATTTGTTCAATTTCATAAATGCATCACTTAAATTGTTTTCATAAAAATACTGAAGTAAAGTTAAAGCACCCGACGCACAAAATCAGGTCTATTGTATATGACGAAAAGTTCGTGTTTTAATGCAGTCGCGTTTAAATTGAATATTTGAATCGCTATTTAAAACTCAGTTTCTGGAAAATTCAGTTGATAGTTTGAAAATAAGTTAGGCTGGAATAGTACAGCTATAGAAAGATGATCGGTAAATGCCAAACAATCATTAATATTAGTCACTATAACGTCGCATACTTTTTTGGCACGTTTCTGTTTTTATCTTCAAAGCGCAGGCTTCTGTGTTGTTCTGAATTTTCTTCTTCATGATAGGTGTGCTCTGCGTAGTAGTCACAATCGGTTGAATTTCTTATGTGCTGAAGCTAAACGGTTTGCCTTTAATGTTGATACGTATGTCTGCAATTTAATGCTGTCAGTTTCAAGATGTTGTAATTGATTAAACAATATGTCAACACTGGTAATACTTTTATTAAAACAATATAATCACTAGTTAAAATGGTAATTTTTTGGGGTATTTCTAAATACTATAGCTTTTCGTACTGTTGACGTGTCATTCGTATGGTCATCTATAATTTGATCGAGTCGTGTAATAGGATCTTTTTTATGTATATAGACAGTTGTTACACATCGCGTTTTCAAGCTCCACCTCGTTGGTGCAGTTCTTGGAAGCCGCTTTTTAACTACTTCAGCAAGTTCGTTTTAAAGTTCTTGAGAAAAAAAAGTAGAAAACAATCAAATAGTTATAAAAAAAATTCATATTTTTTTGTTTTGCGCAGCAGCACGTCCAATAACCAAAATTAATTGATGGGCGTCACAATGTGTAAAATAGGCATTTTTATAAACAATTTAATTTTCGTTCGAACGCCGTTATTTTGCCCGATCATGACGGATGCGCCATCGTAGCTTTGTGCGATCAACTTTTCGGGAGTATGGTCCATTTTAATTGTTTCAACCTCATTTGAAATAATTTTACTTATGACATCAGCGCTTTGATCTTCTGTTATCATAAAATCCATAAATCTTGTATGTATTTGTCCATTTTATTCGTATCGAACTAGAAAAACCAGCTGTAACAATGTGGTGCTGTCTGTAGTTTCATCTGCTTGAATGGCTATACAACTAGTTTGGGCTAATTTCAGAATGAATTATCTTGCGACAAACTGCATAGAGTCCAATAATTCGTTTTATGTAGTTTTTGATAGACCCATAAAAACCCTATTATTGGTTTTCTGAATGTGCTCTTATAAGGTGCTGCCGATTTCCTCCGTTAAATTTATTAATCCTCAAAAAATACCCGTATTTGCACTTGTTTCTTATTCATAGTGACTCTGTACATCTACCGAAAAATTTAAAACAGTTTATTATTTTACTAGCAATATGTCGATTTTTCTTAATTTTTATTATGCCTAATTATATTCAAACGATATGCGCTGTTTAATTGACAAATTATATTTACTTTGCCAAGCATTGAGAATTCGACAAAATTATTAAAATGTCTTCCTTACTTTGTGTCTTTTTACTTTTTGACCTAGATGCTTAACGTCGGGGATTCCCCTTCAAATCCAGGCAGACTCACTTTCCGGGCCGTTTATTATCAAACAAACGTAACAGAATGCGTTGCGCACATTACATTCGCATGACAAATTCGCTAGATAATAGGATTTTTTATTAAACTTGTTTGTAATACTTTTACTTGTCCTCTTATTCGTTTCACACTGTGATAATAATAAATGTGGTCTTGGTTGTTGTCGGTTTTTAAATGTTATTTTAACATCATAAGCCGAATTATTTTGATTAATTACTTAATTACACTGTTGCCCGAGTTGTGACAATTCGGAGCAAACTACCCTGCTCACTTATTAAACAGACTCGCACCGCAACCTATTTACTGCCTTCGTTGCCCTATTGAAACGCTGTAGATTCCCAATGCGCCGGCAGTTTCTTTATTGCTGCTCTAAAACGCCACTCTTTGACAGGTTCTCGCTCCAACTTCCAAGGTTCTGGCTCTACTCCCTGTTTAGAAAACATTTCATTTTGAGTAATTCATACTAACTTCGTGCTACTAACGATCTCAATAAAATTTGTTTTCTTAGATCATCAATTACCTATATAAAATTTTTAAACGGTAAAACTAAAAAATATTACGGAATCGCAACAAATAGCTGGGAGGGAAGCGCCTCGTTGACCTCGTTGTACCAGCCGCCACTGATTTTGTTATTAAAAAGCTTTTTTTTTTAAATATATTGTAGTTATTTCTTTTTCAAACTCACGTTTTGATGACATTTCATTTCTGAGCAACGGTCCGAAAATGTTTTAGAAGCGATATTACTATGAAAACGCCAACTTCAATTTTATTAAAAATTATTGGACGATCCTCGATATTTTCGTACTTACAAAGAACCTATTTACAAATGCAAAAGTATTTTATATCATAACGTCCTTGCCTCTCGTGGAATAAGGGTTAAAAAATTTAAATTTTGCAGTCAAAGATAGTTTGAAATAAGACACCACCAGCAACCAGAAAATAAATTTCATCTGTCAAAAATGAGCGGAAAGGAAATAGTAGTTTCAGTAAACATTACTGCATCTGTTTTGGTTCAACGTTAATTTTCTTATCCCTCAACCCTCTTAATTAAATATTATAATAATTATTTTCTAAATTTCAAAAGATTTATAGAGGCCGTCCTACAGAGAATTAAAGAAGTAGGAAAAAAACTAAACGACGCCTACGCAATTTTAAAAAATGTCGGTTTTGAAAAATTTTTGTTAAATATTTCAAAACTGTTTCAAAAGAAATTTTGGGTTCTTTCATCCCTAAACTGTGTTTTTTTGTTAAAGACTATGAATACTACCCCGAAAGTCTGTGTACTAACCGTTTTTCTGTTAAAGCTACGCAAATCACGTGTTTATATTCCACGTTGTAGCTAGGAAAACGCGTGTACGGCGCCAGTGAACGCCGGCAGTGGTAAACTTTTTAAATTTTTTATCGTGTCTATGGTGGAATACTGCTGCTTATGCTTCCTAGGACGGTTTTAGATATAATGGCAGCACAGTAGGCATAGCAAAGTAGGCACAGCAAATATACGTATACGAAAAATTTGATGCACGAGTCGAAAATAGACCCCCACCATTGGCCGTTGTTAAAACCTCGAAATCGAAAATGTGCATAGAATCAATACCTTCCGTGGAAGAACGCCAAAGTAAAAAAAAGTTAATACCATTAAAGATGACAAACAATATTAACAATATTATTACTATATTAAGTGATTTATGCTGATGAAGGATGAAGGCAGAAAAAGCTTCCCACAAGACTAATGATGATGACACGAACTTACTGTAGTTCGAAGGTTGAGCGTATATTACGGTTTGATGGGGTAAGCACTAGTATCACATATGTAAACGAGAATGTTAAAAATTTATAGAGGCGAGAACAACAATAATGTCCCAGTAACACTACAAAATTATAGGTTCTGGACTGAAATTACGTATTCATATTTCAGGACGTCATTCACGAACAAGCGCGGAGAAATTAAAGAAGGTACTTAGTTACAGCAAGTACTGTGTTTGCATGTAGGGTCATAAATAACAGTAGTAACCGTTAAATTTTTGTAGACAGCAATTTTGAAATGTCTTTATCCAGTGAATTTTATGAACCAATATAAAAGATTAATGTTACTAGTTATTCCTTTATAAATTGTACCCGGCCACACGCAAAAGGCAAGGAGACGACACTGTTGCTTGCCTATCACAAACGATACCATCATTGAATATGTGCAAGAAATGTTACCTAACCTGTGTGGTGCGCTTTCGCCAAGCCTATACTGCAATAAACGTGATTTTAATGACGACTATTTCTATGGGACAAAGATGGTAACAAACTGGTTGTTTTGATGGTAAAACGGCAGTACCACGCGTCTGCTGACAACTATCTAGGACGCGACAGTTATAGTTTCATATTTTACGCTACTTCACGTCTCGTTTATTTTGATTGTCTCAGCTGTTTTAAAGTCAAACGTTTATTGCATGCTAAAACGTCTACCAGCTCAACTGTTAGTGATAATAATAACCTGAAAAAAAAAATCGGGGACAATTCTTCAACGTAAACAATTACATCGGTTTGGGTAATTCGATGAACTTCCGATTGGTTTAGAGGTGTAGCTTTAACAAAGAAAATTATTCTCGTCGCTTTAATAATTTTTAATTTTCAGGGGTTGGACGGCACTTGAAAGTGGTTTGGAGAAGTTATTTTAATAAAGGGGATAATTATAGCCATTATTATAAATTTTGAAATTTTAGGGGTTGGGGCGCACTTGAGGATGGTATAAAAAAGTTGCTTTAATAAAGAGGATGAGTCTCCTAATATCAATAAATTTTAAAATTTTAGTAGTTGTTGGACACATGGGGGTGGTTTAGAGCTGATACTTCATTAAAAGGACCGATTATCATCAGTTTTAATAATTTTTGATTTTTAGGGGTTAGGGGTGCGCTTGAGGGTGATATAGGTTGCTTCAATAAAGTAGATGATTTTCGCCACTGTTCTAAATTTTTAATTTTTAGGAGTTAAATTCAAGGTTCCAACTGACGCTGGATAACCTGGAAATCATGGAAAAGTCAATGACGAAAAATTTCAACCTGGAAGTCATGGATTGTAACCAAAAATTTGCAAAATCTTGATTTTTTTCTTGATTCTCATTAAAATACCTAATTTTCAGAAGTGTAGATAAAAGAGTTAGAAGGCATGTTTTGCTTAAACAAATTTTAGCTTATAATAAAATTTTAAAATTGTCGTAAAAACATTTGTCGTTAAACGAAAGTATTATCTAATTTTTTTGATTTTTCTGTCAAGAGTCATGGGTAGGTATGAATTTTAGACATATAGACATCCTGGAAAAGTCATGGATTTTAATTCTTGGTGGTAAGTGGGAGCCCCGAAGGTGCATTAGAGGGTACATTGCATGTTTTACTATAATACCGGGATGATTCTCGACATTTTAACAAACTATCAATTTTTAGAGGTTGGGGTACACTTTATGGTAGTTTTGAGCTGTTGCTTGAATTAAAACAATTATTCTCGACATTGCATTGATAAAATTACTTAAGGGTAGATTCGATGATTTGGGATGACAGAGTGACTTGAATGATTTGTTCTAATAAAGACGATGTTGCTCTTGATTCTTACAAATTTTCATTTTTTATTGGATGAAGTGTACTTAATGGTAGTTTGGATGATTCGCGTTAATAAAAGTGGTAATATTCGTGGTTTTTTTAATTTTTATATAGGGGTTGGGGACACTTAAGAATGGTTTTAAGTGATTTTTACAAAAGGAAATGGTCTTCTTAATTTTTTGAAAATTTTATTTTTTTGGGATTCGGGGTGCACTTGAGGTATTTTAATGATATCGCTCTTGAGCTTATAGGCTACTTGGTATCTTTAGAAGACGAATCTGAACTACTTTTTTAAGCCCGCCCATATTATACCCTTCCCCCAGCCCCACCTTTCTCTATGCTTTGAAAGACATATTTCGTTTTATAATATCTAGTATTTGTTAATGGCAGACAATGTTTATCCGCTGAAATCGCAAAATCCATTTTCCCAGTTTTAAACTGTTCAGGTAAGCGACTAAAAAGACACCTTGCTGAAGTTTCCTCAATAAAAAGTTGTTCATACTTTTGTGGAAAGACGAAAATTTGATGATGAGGGGCACTTGGGGGTGGTAGGAATACCGCTCTTGTGCATATGATATATTTAATATGCCTAGAATACGTATCTGAGTTTTTGTTTTTAGTGCGAAGATATTGAAGCATCTGGTTTTATGATACCTAGTAGTTTGTATTTGGAAACCTCCTAGAAGTTTGTTATCACTGAAACGTTGTTCCTATTGACATTCGTTCAACATAACACGTTCATACCGGGTTTTTGTACATTTTTGAAAAAAAAACGACAAATGGAGGGGGGCACTGTATTCAAAGTCCTTGAAGGCAATTATATAGCTATATTTCGCATAACCAGGAAGGCAAAAGTTTAATTTTAGTGAAATATGTTTCGTGTCTGTAAATTTTCATTTAACTTCTACAATATATGATCGTTAAAACTTAAAAGTAGTTATTAATTTTTGATTTTTTTGGAAATAAACATTCCTTGGGATTAAAAAAAACAATGACCAAATTTAGAGGGGAGAGAGAAAAACAACTAAAATCACCTAAATATTGCTTCACCTAAAAATTAAGATGTGAATCTTAGTCCACTATCGCTCATGAGCAATATAGCTTAAATAAAAATGTTTTATCATCCCCCGTTTATTAAATAAGAGAGCATGAATTTCGATTTCAAAAATTCATAGAAGGCGTCGCGTCACAGAGAATTAGCCAACTGGGACACAAGATAATCCATATCTCTACGAGCATTAAATTTAAAAAAAGAATCGTGTAAACCGTTTTTAAGCAATATTTTATTCTCGTAGGGCTATTATAGTATAATATATGTAATAATAATATAACAGATTAGTCAAAATTTTCAAAAAAGCGTAGCGAGCGCAATTTTAATTTAAGGATCAAAATTTCAAAATATTAAAAAAAAAACATTGTTATCATAGCTCTCTCAGTTTACCTAATAAGTAACTGAAAACTACGATTATAACTTTGCAGCAGCCAAAACCCTATAGGTACCTTATTAAAATTCCATACTCGCACGATATATTATATTCTTTCTTAAACGATGTAATGGTATCCACTTTCGATTTCTTAGCACTTAGAATGTTAAACTGCGATTATGTTACTCTGAGATACGTGAGGTCTACCACCAAGTAAAGGAGTGGTGGCCAACTTTAACTCACTTTCACCGATAACATTGCAGTACGCCTTCTCCTAGAATTTAGTCTTTTCACTTGCACCCGGTGTGTGACCCAAGACAGTATGAATGTGCGTGGTATTTTTTTCGGTGTGGTGGTGTTCATCTTTATTGCCCTTTCGGTGATTCAAGAAACGGCCGCTCAAGAATCTTCCATCGAACTGCCTGTCGAACTGGTTGGATTCCCCGTAATTATTCTTGCAGTACGATTGTCGAATTTCGCTAAAAAATTGGCTTATTCACTCAATCCAAGTAAGCATTAATGGTGGTTACAGCCGCAGTTAAAACGTGCTAGTAGTATAAATTTTACTAAAGAAACCGCTATTTGGTAATAAGAATAGATTAATTCTAACACAAAGAAATAACTCACTGTCCTTGATATTTAAAATAAGAAATAAACCACGAAATGAATGTCACATAGAATATTAATCACCAAAGTATTTTTATTGTTAAACGTTTACATTTGTATGTTTATAAATTCAAAAAATGTAGGTCCTTGTTTCCTGTATTTTTCACTGAATGAGTTTAATATCAAGGTCATAATCAGCATCTTGAATTAATTGTGTTTGGTATAAACAAATCGCTGTAAAATGAAATTAGTGAAAGCTTGCGATGGTGTAACAACAGAAGATAGATAGAGTGTATCAGAAAAATTTTTGTATTGTCATATTAAAGTATTTAAAGGGTGAAGATGGTTTGATGGTTTAATATAGAAAGAAAATTTAAATCTACAAGTAGGAAGTTTAGGAGAAATAAATAAGATAACTAACTAAAAATAAAATTCTTGAGATAGTGATTAATGCATTGTAACATCAGTTATAAATGAAATAATTTAATTATACTAGGTAGACATACTGCTGAAATAAGTAACAATATTTAAATCGTTTGAATTTGAACTATACCATTTGAATAACCTAAATTTACTGTCGTCTTTAAATTTTCTCAAATTGAAATCACCTGAAACATATTTAAAATTGTTTGCTTAAAATTGTGTTTATGTGATTTTTAATTATTATGACACAATCAACCCTGAAATTAATTTATAGTAATTAATTTAATTACATGAGATGGATTCAAATTGCCATTAAATTATTTTTAATTGTGTCGAAGTTAGTTAAAACTGTTTAAAAATTATCTAACAAACTAGTTAAAGCTACCTAAAATTAATAGTATTATTTTAATTATATGAAATCTGCGATAATTAGATGAGGAAACTCAAAATTAGGCAAATTTACTTTAATTACACAGAAGTTTATATTGGGTACATCAAAATCAATTAGTATATTTCCGAATTATTTGTTCTCGCCTAAAATGAATAATTTCTAAAAAAAATAGTTTGTGGTTTGTAACGGTAAATTAGTTAATGAAGTTCAAAACAAGCCATCAACAGTTAAAAATTCTAATTCTTAACAAAAAAAATTAATTTAAATTCTAGTCCAATACATATGCGTATAATATATTTCAAGGCAAGCAATGGTAGTAAATCGTTATACATATAGCAGTTTATGGTAGATTATTACTATGTATGAATTTAAAACCAGTTAATCGGTAAATTTGTTTTAAATTAATAGGTTAGTTCAAATATCATACAGGGGCATACAAAAGAAATGTTTAATTATTGTAAAAAAATAAATATCAAAAAATTCATAACTAATTTTTATTATTGTTATATTTCAAACTTCAATTAAATTTAATTATGTGAAAATTAAAACCAGAGAAATATACTTACCCTTTTAAATCGTATACGGTTAGGTACTTTTAATGTACAAAACATTTAATTTAAATATTCAATTATTTCTTTAATGGCGAGTAATTAACACAAAGTCGCTAATTACTAAACGAGTTAACTTGCCTCAGTTATTGCTTATTAAATTTGTAGACATTTTTGTCGTTGAACATGCCAGTAGTTTTGTTTTCAATTTTCCTTTGCTTGCAGTGCGTTTCTTTCTTTATAAATATTTAATTGAAAATTAAAATTTACCCATTCAATACTATTGTATTTTGTGTGTCAACGCGAGTAGAAGAAAAAACCTCTAACGATTATTAGAGCATGGGAAAATAGTCAATTTCCGGTAAATCCGGCGGAAACGTTACGAAATTGCCCATATGTGCACATTATGCCTTATTCTACCTGATTAGTTTTATGCCGCTGATCATCTTATTGCATGCAGAAAACCGAAAAATAAAGACAGACTGGGGTTAAATGCAACAATCATTAAAATCTTCTGCTACGACTACAATGTACACACATTTATCATTAGGCGCTTTCGCTTCTTTTATTCGCTCTTTAATTACTATACACGTTTCATATGTTAATTACTGCCAGTTGGATGTAACTAAAAGGAAACATTTGTAGGGACGTACGTGTCTCGAACACGAAGAGCACTCGAAAGTGATGATATGATCGACATGGTCGAAGCGGAAAAACGATTAGTTGCAGAACTTGGTGAAGACGTATGCATCTACACTAGGGTTTGTTTGTACCATGCTGAGAAAGCTAGTCGGACTCAAACAAAAGACAAAGTTAGCATAGATTGGAGCGATATCTTCAGGTGAGTAAATTATTTGGATTTTTTTTTCATGACAATAGGGCCAAGAGAGTAGTCATTTTTCACGTCTCGAATTTTCGAGACCAAATGTAAGTTCGCCATGTCGAAACCAGTGTTGCGGTAATGCTACTGCAGAGATAAAAAAAAATTCTCTATTTTTTTCGACGAGAGCGGTTGTTTATTGTCTCGAAAATTTGGAACTGGACGAGACTTATAGTAACATTGCTTTTATACATTTCTATACTTGTAATATTGTAATCGTAAACACTTTCGATTCCGAGATTTTGACGAAAATACATACTTTGGACCTCCAGGAACCCAAAAATATAGCTTTTAAAAAATGTCAACGTGTGTGTCGCAAAGGGACAACTCGCCGCAGCCGATTCGCAGTAGCCGATTCGCCGCAGATCGAGCCGGTCGCGGTCCGACTCAACGCGGACTGACTCCCCGCGAAATTTAATAAAATTTGCAGTTTGAAATACGTTAATAGCTACTGAACGATTTCTTAATAATGAGCTTTACCTCTTTAATAATCTATATTGTTTCTACTTTCATAATCCCTCACTATAAGTAAAATCCTATTAATAAAATTCTTCAGTGTACTCTACTTATTAATATAAGTATACAAGTGCTTGTTTCAAACAAATAAAACACGAAGCGATCGGCACACAAATTCAGTACTTGTCGTCAGTGAAGAAACAATGTGAAAACATACTTTGTATTTGTTTTATGTTTTAAAACTGGTTTTTCGTTTGTTTTTTTTAATAGATATGAAAAACTACTTTTACATAAAATATCAGAAAAAAATTGTAAGTAGTACATGTTTTATATTAAATATTTGTTTGTGAATAAATAAAAAGGCATCCTATTGAAACTTTATTAATAAAATGCGTAATTATGAACTGTATCTCTTAAACAATCTAAATTGTTTCTATTTCATAGTCTCTCGCTATAAGTAAAATCCTGTCGTTAGCATCTCGATATTTCTTTAATTTAATTGACCTGCTGCTCGTAGTAAATATCCCGCCCTGATAAAAATATTGTCGTAAAAATAGTAGTTCTGCTAATTATAAATTAAAAAGAATAATAATAATATTAACCACTATATTACCAAAGGCGAAAATTAGAAGTTTCCCACTATTTAAAACACGAAAAAAATATAACGCGTTTGTAGAATTACAATATATCGCGGCGAGTCGACCCGCGGCGAGCCAGCCCGTCTCACCGCGATGAAACCTTGAAGCAGTGCTTGATCTGCAAAAACAGTTTGTGAAGTTTTGTAAACAGTACCGAAAAAACGTAGGCAAAGTTGGCAGTATGTATAGAAATTACAGAAGAAGTGACAAAAACTGTCGATCAAAAAATTCGTGTAGTTATTTTATTAAGTAAACAACAAAATAAAACCAAATTTTTAATTTGGCATAAGAGTTGCTATGCAAGTTATACCAGTGCAAAGGAGGATACCTACCTGTGAAAGCTTCTGATACAAACTCTTTTAGCAGAAGATGTAACATCGAACTTCATTCCGATCTGTCAACTCGTTTTTGAGTAATTCGGCCATTTTGCAACTAGAAAATTCAGGTCGTAGGCACTCGCTTTGACTAAGCCCTTCTATCACATTCCGTTTTCATATTTAGAAAATTTGTTTTCCAAAAAAATGCCTCACAAAATGTCTAACTACCGCTTCCGGTTCCGAATTTTTTTAAGCTTATTTTGTCAGTGAATTTTTGATATACCCTTCCATTCCGAAGCTTGTCGAAAACGGCCTATTCATTCGAGTGTTACGACTCACACACAAACAGACAGAAATTTATTAAGACCAACTTTTTTCAATCCCGGTAGGTTCCAAACATGTAGTTCCGTCAAAATCTCAAAGTAGAAAATTTTCGTAAAATCATTACTTCCCTATAAAAACTAAATGTATAGGAAAGTAAAAATCAGAAAGTAAACTAGTCCAACACTGAATTAATTTTACTTTTCACACGTTATTTTATTAATGTTGCAGAAATTCAGGTTAACATTAATACTCATGTGGTTATTGTATTACATATTTTAAGTAGATTAAAAAATAAGTTTTATAAAAATTAATTCAATTTTCTCAGCCAATACAAGACGTCGAAGGAAAAGCACAAGGAGTATTACCTTCTCAGTATATTTCTGGGAGACATCGTTGCATCTCCACGAT
Source organism: Ctenicera cuprea (assembly GCA_958336395.1). Classification (NCBI taxonomy): domain Eukaryota; kingdom Metazoa; phylum Arthropoda; class Insecta; order Coleoptera; family Elateridae; genus Ctenicera; species Ctenicera cuprea. The sequence continues at coordinate 30,739,360 of OY284496.1, forward strand.
TTTGCAATCAGTTAGCCAAGAGAGGACGTGCATGCAGCGACTAACATTAAAACAGTTACTTTATTATTAGTAATTTAATAAACGTTGTTATAATAACCAGCACACGTATCGAATGACACGGTAAGTGTGGGATTTTTGATGTTTTTGCAGTCAGGAACGCGACATTACTTTGCTCAAGTAATGATTTTATGTAGTAATAAGCGTAATCAGTTTATCAATTTATTTAATATTAAAATTAACAGTGTTGCATAAATATTAGAAATTTATTTAATTATGACTACCATTGTAACAAATTAAAATTACATAATTCTATTCTACTGTACATTTTTTTTTCGATACTGCACTCAAAATAGTTGTTATTGCAGTTTCACTTGTGAAGTAAGTACAACTATAAAAGTAATGTTAAATTGTGTCGAAATTTCACTAATGTGAGTTTTTAATAATTGTAATTTAGAATTTAAGTTTATAAGGCAATGGCGCACCCAAAACTTTAAATAGGGGACATTTAACAAAAATGGTTAATTTTAAAATTATGGCTATATTTGCGGGCCACGTTATTTATTTTTCCTGTGACTTTGCAGTTATATTTTAGGCAAAAAATGGTTTAAGGACTAAATAAACTTGGCCTTAAATTATAGACTAAACGTCGTTTGGCTGCGTCACTCATGTAGTTTTCTTGAATTATTTCAAATTTCTCTTTTAGATTACGATAGAGTACTTAAGACTTTTAATGAGCTTTATATAATATAATTACTTTTATTATTAAAATATAGTTAGTGCAATAATTTATATGTAATATAGACACATGTAGATATAAATTTTTTACAAGACCGTCTATGTTTTGTTTTGAAAATATTGTGAAATAACGATGACGTTATATCTAACGGATATAGAAGTGAAATTTTATGCAAATTGGGAACGACTAGTTGCAGCAAGTATAAATACGTAAATAGCGTCGTTGGCGTCAAAATAAGCAAGTTAAGACGCCTACAAGAACTTTCTTGTTCAGGAGAAATTGTGTTAAGCCAGAATCGTCATAAACCAAACACATTATTCGGGAAACGACAGTGCAAGGATCACGAACGGTTTTATCGGTTGCGATATTGTGAAATGTGCGGGTTGAAGTGCTGGATTAGAGTGGTGGTGATAGCTCTTATTATACAGAGTGGCCACCTTATCAGTACAGAAACGCGTAATGGAACTGCCGAGATACTCTGGTACGTATTATTGCTTGTTTAGTGACCTATACCTACTTTTTATGTTGAAGAAACAACCCGTAAAATAACACGGCGTTATTCCGCCAATAACTTCTTCACACTGTCCTAACAAGCCACTTAAATTTTTTACCGGAAGTTCAATCGGAACTGTGTTTTAACACACATAAGCAACAAACATCAAGCAATTTAAAGAAAGTTCGCGCGACCTTTCAAATCTCGAGGTCGTTAACATTTGCTTAACAAAGTTTATTTCTACATTTCAGGAGGCTGTCGCAATTAGCAATCCAAGGTAGGCAAAAATCTCCATCGCAGTTTCAACTACATCCTGAGCAATTTTCTCAGTACACGGGACCTATTCAACCAAATTCAATTAGTAGGGAGCAATATGGGTTTTTGCAAAATCCAAGACCACATGTGAGCTATCAGAGACCGTATTCCGATTCTCAAAGGCCCTATCCTCATTTTCAGAGGCCCGGTTCAGATTTTCAGAGACCATATCTGGGCCATCGTCCAGGTTTTCCCAAGCCGATACCAGCTCTTCCTCCAGGATACCAACAATATCAACAAAATTTTGGATTATCTACGCAGTCTTTTATGGGTGCGCTGCAATCCATTGCGCAAAATGATGATCTGCATTGTGTGCCAAGGCTTCTTTGTGAGTTAACTTCAGGGCCATCTTCAGGACAAAAACAGGGGTCGTTTTTGCCATTCAATCTCGATGCAGAATCACTTATTGGGTGAGTCAATATATAAATCTAATAATTCTGGGTTAAATTAAACTTAACGCAAACCAAATTTTCGCGCTAACATAAAAGTATTTAATGTTAATTTTACATATCTAGAAACAATTATGTAACTTTTCACTTTTACCGTTAAAAAGTTTCAATATCTTCATCTAACCACCGCAATTTTTAGGGTACTTTCAACCATAACTGGACTTCAAACATCCCCAATATTAGAATTTGGAAAAGCTGCCCTTCTTGGTTACACTTCAAAGGACAAAACAAGATCGTGTCTGTACGCTTATCCTCGATGTCCTCAAGAACCTGATCGATTAGTAGAATACCTTAACAACCATAATGGGGGCTTTTTTAGATTTTTCAACGGCATTCCACCATATAGATATCCTCAGAATTCACAGCAACAATTTTTTCCTCATTATCCTCAAAATTATCCTCCTTATCGACCTCAGAATCCGCAACGTCCGTTTATTCCACAGCTGGTTCCTCAATATCCCCAAAATGTTCCTCCTTATCGACCCCAACCATATCAACAATATTCTCAACAAAACCCCCAATTATTTTTCCAACATTCTCAGAACTTGGATTATTACCAGCAAAAAAAAGTTTATGCAGAGAAAAGAATCCAAACCGAACCTGTAGAGTACCTGGATGTAGCTTTTAAACCTGGAGTAAGATTTCCTAATAGACTAGAGGATGAAATGAACAATGCCGTGTTGCCTCAGCAGGAGTCTCTTGTGTTTCCTGAACAAGTGAATTTAAATGGGTATGAGCAACAAGTTAGGGAACAAAAAGGCAGACGACAGAAAGCGGTGGCTTTTCCTGCAACTAATTTTGATTTTCCAAAACCAAATTGGAAGCAAGTGGCCATGATTTTTCCAGACAGAACAGGAACGGGCGAGTTAAGATTAGATGTCGAAGAATTGGGCATCTATGATTATCAAGATAATCCATATTTTTCCAACTCTAGAAAGTATTATAGAAAATTAAATGGAATTGATCCGTATTTAAATGATCGAAGAAATTTGTTTAAATTTCCTTTGCCAAATCAAGAAATTTAAATATTTTCGCATCTTATATTTCTAACGTATGTACGAGTCTGCGCACGCGCGCATTAAATCGAAATCTCAAGAGTTGAACCGGTTTTATTGCAACGTAGAATATTGCAATAAAATGATACGGGACCAAAAAGAAATTTTGGTATCATTTGCTTAACGTAATTGCGTTTTCTTAATATGAAAACAATCGTTATTAATTAACTTTGCGACAAATGTAATATTTTGTTTTTCAACACTCTAACTTCAAAATGGCAGCTACAATTTCTTAAAATTTTTATTTTAACTTAATAATAAGTGCAAGCTTTACTTGAAGTTCATATTAATATAAATAAAATAATAATTAATAACTTTAACAATTATTTATTATAACCTTACGTATTTCAACGTGTTTACGCGTCATCATCAAAGGTAAGATTAAAAATAAACAGTTACCCGTTGACTCAAAAATGAATTGCCATACAATTTGGTGTCGTAATAAGGCAAAAAAGCGAAACACTATAACAAACAGATATTTTGGATAACTTAAAAAATGCTCAAATTAAGGCTTTAAAAATTTTGAGACTTTCCAATTATTATTTTCATCAACTGGCCACAAATTTCTTGTAAAACTTTGTTGGATAATGTACACTCAAGGCAGGATTATACTGTTGTTCTGTGTAATGTTTTGTAATACCCTGTACGACTTTTTGAATTTAAAAACGTTAATGCTTCTTTATTAACAGGGTTCGATAAAAAAAATATCAGGTAACTTACTTATTAGATTCAATAGGATACAATTTTCTATGCTTGTTATTTTTGCTCCCCTCTCCTCCCACTGCTTAAAAGATAAATGTAATTTTTTGTTGTCTGTATCCCTAACTACGTTTTCCGCAAAAATTAAATATTCGATTTTGTACCCCATTTCTTAAACAGAGCCTTTTTCTTCGACTTCTTTTGTAATTTTATACTCATAGTTGTCAATAAATTAAGCAAGGACAATGAGTCACAGTTGTAGTAGCTACTCGGCAGAGCACGTTGGGGAAATCCACATTTTGCAGAAATTGTTTGTTTTTAGTTTTTTCATATTTATTTACCATTGGCTTATTTCTGCTGCTGAGGCTTATCACCGACGCCAGAGGGTAGATCACTACTTTTGAAAATTATGCCGAAGCTTTTTTCGTTAGAGATCTTAAATAACTTGCAAACGTCTGTGACACAAAACCCACAGTTTTACAATCCCTAGCACGACCAACCGCGTCGAGTACCAAAACGAGGTCCGGTCGTCTAAAAGTACAAATGTAATACTACTGGACCACGGCAACATTTTTCGTGGTGTAATCCCGATTGTACGGTTCCCAATTGAGCGGTTCTGATTTGAGCGGTCCCTGACTGAACGTTGACCTAATCGAGCGGTGACCTAATTCAGCGGTGACCCGATTGAGCGCCTATTAAATAATGCAAAAAAATAGATATGAAGCGATTTATTTTATAATCTAGTTAACTGAAATATGCAATGTTAAAAATTATAATAAAACATGTAGAATTCAGTAATCGTATTGGCTTAAAACAAATGCAGCGCTCAGTTAGGTCATTGTCTAATCAGCACTCAGTCGGCTTACCTTGTAATTAAGTAACCTACCCCCCAGTCGGAGACTGCTCAATCGGGGTTATGCCTTTTTCGTAACACGATACGTATAGAGACGCCAGTCGATAATAATCTAGTTGGCGCTGCTTATCACTATAACATTTTGTTCTTTCCCGTGACGACTGACTACTGCGCGTATGCTAGGTGTGCGCCGCACGCTCTAAGACAAATCAAATAATAGATGCTTATGGTTTTATAAATTATTGTTTTTATTACATATTTGTTTTTATCCATTTCTTCATTGACACAAATTAGAGCAACTTGGGAACACCAAAATTGCAAGCGAGACATTGTTTGCGTTGTGAATAATTACCTCCACAGGAGAAGTCGGCAAAGACGTTCTGTTCGTCACCTGAACGCCTTTGTTCTGCATTTGCGTTGTAGAAATGCATTGCACCACATCGAAAATCGGGTGGAGTCACATGCATTTTTAAATAGCTCATGACTAATATTTAATAGGTCTAGATTCTGCAGTTCGTGCGATTGATATTTTGTTGATCTGCTAAGTGGTATTTTTATTTAAATAAAAAATAGTTTTGAATTATCACTATATTTTTTTTTATAATTATTAGATATGTTTATGTGTCGGTGTGTGATTTGTTTTAATTTTCGTGCCTATTTAAACAGACTGAAAAGACTGAATAGAAGAACGAATTGACGAACCGTTTTCGGCTGGAACGTTAATTAAAAACTGGACATAACTGGAAAAGTTTTACGATTGTGTTATTCATAAGTTTTTGGAACAAAAGGAAAATAGTTTTCATTTATACGTAAAGTGAAAGTTTAAGTAACCCCTTTGATTTTATATGTACCTATTTTACGTAAACACAGCACACCCAAGTATTTAAACCAGGATACGGCACTGGTGCTTTCAATTGTTTTTGATTGTGAAGAGATATTCAATGAATTTCAAAACACACTACCTACTGTGATTTCTGTATGCTGTTGTGTGAATTCTGAACTTCCGTTTTTTTCTGAAAAATTTTGTCACGTAGAGGGTATACAAGTTTTTCACAATTATATCACTGAAAGGAGGAAAAAATTCTTTAAAGTAGATAAATGGCTAGGTTACTATTTAAAATTTAAAAATTAAAAAAATTAAAAGAAAAGGAAGTTTGCATCACAACGCTTACAGCTAGCTCAAAATTTTTTTTTAAGATGCAGAAAGGTAGGTCAAAAGTTACCAAAAAACTTTTGTTAACATTTTTTTCCTCTACCTTGACCCGTTTCAGAATTAAATAGAACGAAATAAGTGTTTTAAAAGGTACGGTCATAAAACATACAGTGGATTCCTGACTTAAAAAACTGACGAAAAACATGTGTTAACGTCGGGTCCAGAATGCTTTGTTTTCGAGATATGGATCGTTAAAAATGGTTCGTAAAACTGCTTTATTCTCAATATTTTTTTCTATTAACCCCTTGTATCGAACAATCTGTCCCAGCTGGACAATAAGTTCTTAGTTTGCTGAATATTAGTCTTGCAGGGAGCACTGTTATGAATACTCTCATTTTCTTACTTAACCTAGGCCTAAGCTTAAACTTATGCACAAACTTTAATTAGATTTTAATTTCATTTTAATTATAACAGTATATTACGTAAATCTAGTGGTTAAATTTGACGGCTTATATCTCGTTAGCTCTCTTAGTTTATCAGTTTTATTCATTAGTTCATTTAGTAGTTTGTTTTGATGGATTATATTTTTCACTATATTTTTAACTGAGGGCGCACACAAATTTTGCTGTACCACCGTTTTTGGTACATACCATGGCGCATTTACCTGAGCACGCAGCCCTTTGTTTTGAAACCTTTGGATAATTTCTATGTTGCTGTTACTGGCTGTTCCCCTAAGCTAACCCGCAGGTCCATGTAGGTTTTATTATTGATTTGTCTATTAAGATTTTACTCTGAACTATTAGTTGAGACCGCTGACTTATCATCCAATATATTTGCCTAAATTTCAATCCTAGTAGTTTTCGTTTGGTAAATAATGTTCGCCACAGAAGTCTTCGGTCTAAGTGTATGCCTAGATATTTTACATGGTCAAAATGTTTCAATTGCTTTCCATTCAACATCACTGGTGGACAATTATCTTTTTTCGTTACGCATTACGCTTCTACTTTGTAGATATTAATTTGCAAGTTTTCGTGGCATTTTTAGGATTTCGATGAGACGCAAATGTAGCCATATCGTCAGCAAATTTTGGAATAGCCGTCATCCTGGCTTTTGGTAAGTCGGGTATAAACAGCAAATATAGAATTGGCCCCAGGACACTTCCTTGCGGTACGCCAGATGATATAGTCTGCAAATCGGTTAACACGTTTTATTGTTTGATTAAGTAATGCCTTTCGGTTAAATATGACTTTAGTAACTCGTAGTAATCATACGGTAAGTTTTCCTTGAGTTTGTAAAGTAGGCCCTCGTGCCAAACTTTGTCGTAAGCCTGACTAACATCAAAAAAGACTGAAGAACAGCACCATTTTCTTTCAAGATCATTGTTAATTTTCTCAATATTAAAGAAGAAATGTGTGCCGAGCACGCAAGTTCTAAGTGAAACTTCTTAACGTGTTTTTTGAATTCTATGATTTAACAGAAAACGAATACAAGTACAGTTACAAATCTGGTATTCAAGTCATTTTCCAAATATTATGCGATCATGTTTGATCCCACATTCCTGTTTTGCAACAATGAAAATAAAAACAATAATTGATAATAATTCCTGGCAAACTTGCAATTTAAGAATAAAAATTAATGTTGTAATACTAAGATTATAATAATTCTTGACAACAGAATATATACTATGCAAAAATAATTTCAATTAAAAAAGTGCTGGCGATGGGGTTCGAACCTGTGATCGAAACTAATGTGATACAAGCGATTACACTACAGCCAGCGAACACCTAACTGAGCAACGCAACCGCTTCCATCGCAGTAAGTTCATCGCGCTATAAAAGTAACAACTACTATTCCTATAACTACGTATTTTGACTTTTTACACTGTTAGTATTATTTCAATTAGCCAGAATTTTCTGCTTTTGTGTCTGTACTTCAATTCTGATTAGGGTTGGGAAATTTTGAAAATTCGATATCGAATATCGATAATGAATTTATGTCGATAATATTGATATATCAATAATACCGATAATATCCATAATATCGATAATATCAATAATATCGATGATATTGATAATATCGTATAATGCCAATAATATCGATAGTATCAATAGCATGATAATATCGCTATATTAACGATAATACCGACAATATTATAAGAAATTTTGATATATTATCCATAATATCGATATTATAAACGTCAGTATCACCACGATTTATTTCTTTCGTAATTTTTATTTAAATTGTATATACACCGTGTAAGAACAATGGAATTTTTACGCGTTAGCGTTAACTTTGCCCCTAATTTTAACTAAAAGCAGAGCTATGACTATGTATAGCCCTTTTAATAAAAAAAAAGGGAGTAACTGTTCAGTTTGAAGTAGAGTAGGGGATCTAAGTTGCGAGTCAATATGAGTTGATATGTTTCAGTTGTTGCAATAATTGCGCCAGTTACATTCATCAATTTAATGTACGTCTAGTAACTACAATATTCTTGGAATATTTTTTTTCTGACAGTCGATATTTACGATATTATCGATATATGGATAAATATTCCCAGCCCTTATTCTGATCTTTGATTAATAAACCAATTTAAACCAAATTGCACTGGGAAGATAATAATGCCACAATAAAAAAAATTACACGCATTCCCCATAGACACCTGGTCAACTCTGCACCCTGTATATGTATTATTTCTTTCCATGTTTTATTAATAATTAAAGAAAATGAACAACTAACTAAAGTTGGCTAAATATTCGGCACTTTGGTCGAATACTTGGCCGAATATTTGACTAGTGGCCTAAATCACTATTTGCTGCATCCGTCATTTTGAATGTTTTGACTATTTTCGAAATTATAGTGTTTGGAAAAATTTTGAAATTTTTAAATATACGAAAATGTTTAAAAATTTCAAAAATATTTTAAATTTTCTAAACTTTCAAAATATTTTTAAAATACCCCAAATTGTTCTTGTTACATGCCTATTAAAAAACTCAAAATTTTCGAAAATTTTTTGCATTTAAAATTTTACAAAATTTAGTTCTGAAAATTTTATAATTTTCAATAGTTTCTAAATTTTCGATATTTTCGAAATATACAAATTGTTTCAGTTTCAATATTTGTAAAATTTTTAAATTTTAAAAACCTCGAATTTAAAGAAAAATTGAAGTTTCAGAAATTTTCAGAACCCACATATTTACGTGTCTATTATATAAGGCTCATATTTCTTTGCACAGCAAACCGATACATTGTTCAATGCAAATAAACCACTTTGGGTGAACAACATTTTCTTGGCTGATTGGGTCGCGAGGTGCTGACTATTCATACCCAATCGAGAACACCGGCACATCCGATACGCAATTATAAAATTGTGCTATAAAGTGTTATACTACTACTAAACAGTAGGACACTCCTTAAGATATGTACAGGTAAAAGTAGCAGTCAATAAATAGGCTACGATATTACACCACACTTCATTGGCCCAAATATGGGGAACTCAAGTTACAATAGCAAACGCATTTAAGACTACGATTAGAAGAATTAAAGTAATCGCAAATTAATGTATAAAACTAGGGCTTTGATCCTCGGCTCGTTACGCTACCTACTTTATTCGCTTATTTATTATTTTTCAAAAAGCTGGGGAATAGCCCACGGGTTCTACTAATCTATCTATCTATATGTTAAATTTGGAACTGTTTCAACTTTTATAAAAAAAAATACAGTGAACCCACTAGTCAAAAATCCTTCTGTCAGTTCCATTGACCAAAATGTTCACTATTTGTTTGCTACAAAAAATATTAGTTCAACACCACTTACATTTCTCTGCAGTAAATTATGTATGATAGCGGACCACAATATACGAAAACAAAAATAAGACAAATTTGCATAATATTTCGGAAGGCACCTACATTAGAAACATAAATTCAATGAACTGGAGCTGGATTCACGGGTACTTGTAAACGCCATACGATTTTATGAGGTTGCACAAACTCTAAAAATATTTTAAACAAAAAAAATCAAGTCAATATTCCAAGTACTTCTCGAGATATTACGTGCTATTTGATAAGAAACGCTTAATTTGAAAATTGGCGATTTGGGCATTTTCCTATTAATAAAGAAGTTCAGTACTAATCAAAAAGGTCGTAAATGGCTATTTTGTATAGCAAATAACGTACTTAACAAGAATATGTCGATATGATCTAGTTATAGAAACAAATTTTTTGTGGAGGAAGCGACTTTTACCGTTAGTAGGGTGAAATGAACAGTTAAGAAACTTTATGATCTTTATGAATGTCAACTCCTCCTCACATGTAACCTTCATGGAGGTTACTCGCGGTGAAGGTTATATCAATGTGAAGAGTAAACAATGTCAAAATCAACTCTTTCCTCATTCTTTATGTAAAGATTGCGAGGAGGGAAATTTCATGGTTGAAAATATGAAAACTGTATTTAAGTTTAGCAGCAGCGCAGTCAGTCAGTATTTGAAAGCTGTTAAGTCTAGAAAACATGTCATATGCAATGGTGATTTGGGAGGGTGATTTGCCGTTGAGCTCTAATAACTTAGTTCAGGAGAAGTTTGAGAATATTGTGGTAGAGAACAAACTTCTGGAGAATAGAGGTTTGTTGTATATCGAAGCCATTGTGAAGTACAGCGGCGAATCTTACGAATCGTGCCGCACCGCACCCCAACTTCTGACTTAACCACTGGAACAATGGTATATTGATAATGTGGAAGTACCACTAAAAAACTTTATGCGCAGTTACGCAGAAGCATCCATTTCAGTAAAAAAAATTTATTATGCTGTGGGCGATGAGCTCTCGAGTTTAGAATTATAAGAAATAAATTCTATACAGTAAAACTGTGTTATTTGTTTATTTTACGCTGTAATACATTTAGTACAACGAAGCAGTACAGATATAATAAGTATTAACAAATTTGTAGTCTCGTCACAGTGTTTATACCATAAAAATCAATACTATCATAACGGCCATTCACTTTTAGATATTTTTTCTTCCAACTCATTTGATCCAAATCACAATTGATGTTGAAAGTGGTTTCGTACCTGTCCTTCAGCCAGGTCCTTGAATGACCTTTGGTGCTAGGTAAATTCACTGATGCGACACCATCTCGAATGAATTGAACACTCCCAGTAATTGTCAAATAATTAGAATGGTGACATAGCTCTAATGTTCTCAAGAACTATTGGTTTATCTTTTTGCAAAAGCAACAGCTTGGCGACCCTATTTCATCTAATATTAATTCAAGCGTTAACGTTTCACGCTTATGGTCCCAAGGGTTTAAGGGTCGATGCATAGCTGCATACTATAGATATATAGATAATAGATATTAGTATTTGCTTATATAAAAGTCATATCAAATAAAAATGCATTTGTATTATTTATTATGAAATACATCGGTAAAGATTGTTATAAACTACGGCGATTACACATAACGGGAAAGTTGTAATAGCGCTATAACTAAGTCGTGGTCTCCAAGATCATTATTGTTACGACTGCCAGCTTCATCTTTTTGACATTCAACTTTATCTACACCAACGCTTCCAACTTCATCCGCACCAGGGCTTCCACAGCTACATGGGTGTTTAGGATCACGGCTGTTTTTTATGGTTTCGAGTACGTAAAACACTTTTAGCAACTCTTGTAATAGCTCTGTTGTAGTGGTTAAGGTTATTCTAAGATTAGCAAACTTACAAAACTTCGACTATCAGAGGTGCTCATTTAGGGGATCGTCAGTTGGTTGCCAGTCATAAATTTGAATTCTACAAAAAAAAAACCTTGCACATCATTAACACCACTGAGGGATGCGACAGAAATCTGCTCTTATAAGCGATGTTGGAGTTTAAGTTTCAGACCAATTCTTGAACGTTCGAAGACGTTCTAAAAAGGTTTCTAAATGGTGTTCGCGAGCGTCAGAGCACATGTTCACAGATAAACCAACAGAAATCTAACTATAATTTGGGATTTGCATCCTTTGTATTCAGATCCTGATGAGAGTAGTCACAATATTCAAGGTCAAAGGAGTAGAGTTAAGTAAGGTTTGAAGTACGCTATACCTGCGTCATGATCCTTCAACTATGACGGGGATCTTGACATGAATGACCCTTAAACCTTAATTTATCACCTTGTTTGAAGTTCATTCCAACTAACGTCAAACTTTAGAAAATTAATATATATTTCAAAGCCGGGCAGTTGCAGAAACTGTCTTCAACTTCAATGATGTTTTTGTTTGTGCAAGTTCTTAAAAAACAGATTTTTTACGACCCTTGACATATACTACGTCAGCATCACGGAGAACTTGTTGTAGAATCTTGGGAAACAAAAACACATGTGTGAATCCTTCGTCCCAACAAATGCTGTGATGGTTGTTCATCAACCACATTGCTTGTTGTTGTAAATAGTCTGGTAAAGAGCCAAAATTAAACAGCGCTCTGAAGACAAAATGTGAAATGGTGTTTCTACGTATACGGTTAATTCTTTCCGTGAAAACATTTTATCGGAAACCTTGAAACTTTGCACATCTACTACGACAAACATATTTTAATATAGGTAAGTGTTGAGAAGTAGTCCTCCAAGAGCTGTTGTTTTTGCTACGGAGAGGAATGAAATGATTAGGTTCGTTTTTCATTTATAGTTGTTCGACAGCTTTGGTTAGGGCATTATACGTAAACACACAATCATGTAAAACCAAACAATAGACTATTGTGTTTTCTGCCGTTTCAAATTCTAATCGAAGCACGACAACATTTGCTTTGAGATAATTTTTTTGATTGGAACAATCTACAACAATATGCGGTGCTTTTGTATTAAATTCTTCTAGAGAGTAGTGTTTCATTATAGTTGTAGTAGTAGGTTGATTGAAATTGAGAATACATGTAGTAAAGGGTAGCATAATGATTATTATTAGTAAAATCGATATTCAGATTGTCATAAGGATATCTGTCGGTGTTTAAATAAACTCAAAGATTTTGAATGCGACTGCTATCATATTCACTCATATTCTTGTTAACTTTCCCTAAACCATCTGTCTGAAAACCGACTATATTATGCTGCGGTGTTTGCAATTTCGTGCTGGTTGCAATAGTATGCGAACGCTGTCGAACATCATTTATCCTCGAGATAATGTGTAGTTACCAACTTCTAAACGCCACTTGAGTATTGATATTTCTATCAATCTCTCTCTGTGAGCGCAACGGTCCATTCTGAACCTTGGCTTCCGCTACAATTTCTTTCCATATTGATCTGTTCTCTGCTTCTCTCCTCTATCTTGTTATTCATAGTGTTGTTAGGTCTTCTTCCACGTCGTCAAGCCATCGTTTTCTGGATCTTCCTCTCTTTCTTCTGTCCTCTGGCCTTCTTTCCATTGCTTTCCTTGGTGGTCTGTGTGGTTTCATTCGTCTGATATGTCCGAACCATCTTAGGCGTTGCATTCTAATGAAATCAACCAATATATTTTTTCAAAAACAATTCTTGTGCAAGGCCAGCTGTAATATGCGGAACTTTCTAATAATTATTTTTAATCGTAACTTTAGCAGATTTAGTCACTTGTTCGTTATATACTACATCGTTATCTGTATTACTTCGAATTAGCACCAGTTCTTGTCTGATATTTAGTATTACTGTTTCGTAATCCTCTGCGAATCCCAACAACATGCTCAGGGGTATGCATACGTTAAATCTACCCGAGCCATCAACTATTTTGCTGTGGTTTTTTGGAAACCACCTAGCATTTTGAAGCTTTTTAATAGTAGACGTTATACCTGGTTTAGTTAGCGACTCAATCACAGCTCTATGCATCTCATATCGAATTTCACTAAACAGATGCGCAATGCCATTATTCACAAATGTAGCGGTTGTATTAGTCACACTGCATACAAATGTTTGTACAAGACAGTGGCGCAGTATCACATGATACCACGACACCATCTACTACAGCAATTTTATTGAACATGGCTGTAATCGATGGTTGTGGGGTATCACTTTGTGCGACTAAGCAATCAACTAAAACAACCTCTGGGGGTGTGTTCGTGGCTGCGGATCCAGTCTCCAAAAATTCTGGATCCGCATTCACAAACGCGTCCATCCAGTTCCCGCTCAACAATTATAGAATCGCCGACGCACTAAATGATGTTAGAAGCTGGCGCTTCCTGCACTGGTGAAGAGGTCGTATTTCCCTCGACAGCTGGAGTAGCTGCACATATTCCTGCCGCCAGCTGCTGGTACTGCTACCATTTCCAAAAACTCCTTCGAGATAACTGTTTTCTTGCTGAAGGAAATTCGGAGCAGCCCAAGCTGCGCCGGTCGCAGCATCACTTGGTGGTGTCTGCATTCTTGTGACGCTGTTTGGTGCTGACTGTGCCGTCTTTAAAAGCTCGCTGTCTAACAGCTCTGATGGTAATTCAGATAACCCATCAGCCGACACACTAAGCTTTGTTTCTACTGCAGTACCCAAAACTTTTTCATATCTAAAACATTCATGCACCATACTGTCTATCCAACAATCTTGCACCTTTCGAGCAATTTTCAAGGTCAAGGTCAAGGCTAACCACCTTTATAACTTCCGGTGTAAGGCTGTTCCTGTACACATATACTTCTCAATTTCAGTTATACTGCCAATCGTAGTTAAACTTTCGCGCCGACAAAATGCGTTTTTAAGTTCCATTCGGGGTTGTGAGTCGTATTTGTTGTGTGGAGATGCACGAGGCTGAGTACCTTGCGGGTGGGTGTCCGTTAGAGTGCTGTATGGAATCATATTGTGTCATCACCGTATAGTTGGAGCAGCTGCTGCGTCGTTTTGTTGCTGGGGCGGTTGGGTACTTCATGTTCAACATGGAACCGCTGCTGGGAGGAGTTATCTCTAATAAAGCTAGAGATAACTGTTTCTAGCGTTTATGTGAGACAGACCTTCTTCTGCAGTACGCCAATCTGTCGAACTTAAACAATTTATGGAACTTTCCACTTCTTAGATATACCGCAGATATGTAGTGCTGTTCCCAAAAATTCACCCGTCAACCAGATCGACAATGACAAAACACAGTTTTCTGGTGGTCCGACCACGAGTCCACCAGCGAGTCCGACAGCAACAATCTTGTTTGGTCCCCCAGCTTGCCTCTTAACGGAGTACAACCAGCATCTCCGAGCCCCTCAAACAACGAGGAACCAAAAAACTCCAACGACTCCAACAACGCGTTGGACCTTTCTTTTTATTAACTTGTTTCTATTTTGTAATTATTATATATGTATATGTATAGATGTATATGTAGGGCGTGGGTTCGAATCTCACATAGGTATAGCATTTTTTCTTTCATTTTTCTAATTTAGAGCTTTATGTTACAATCACGTTGGAGGAAAATAAGAGCTACAGCACTGTGTCGAACAGCTAGTTGGGATCTTGTGGAGTGTGTAATTTAAAAGCTGCTACACTTATTACATCATCATTCCGCAGTTGTCTACAGCCTTGTAAAGATGGTGCCTATAAAATTATTAATTGCTCTAGCCGCTGTTTACGATAGTGTTTTCTGTGTGCTTTAACCACCCAATTGTAATAGTGCGTCAGTTACATACAATCGCAATCCGTCTAATACAACGTGGCGTACTTTGGTGAACTTTTCTTTGGTTGACATTCCGATTATTTAAAATACCTGTGAAAACTCACGTCGAAAATGGTTTGCTAAACTTTAAAGTTAAATTCCATTATCCAACATACGCAATAGATACTAATTGGCAAACTACTATCCACTAAAAAAATATTTGCCGAAGAAGGTGCTTAATCAGTCTCACAACGATTATTGTGAAATTATTATAGTTATTCTAAGTTTATTATTATTAATTAAGTTGTCTATCTGCATCGCATATTTTTGATTTTTATAAGATTTCGTGTGTGGAAGTTTTTAATTGCAGGTCGTTAATCGGAGTCGGAACCGAAAACGGAAATTAGACTTGTTTTTTTGGCATAGATTATTTTCCAAACACTCTTTTAAAATTTTGAATATATAGCGTTGTAGTGATCTAACGACAAACTAAAAGCTTTTTTCCAAATGCTCTATCTTTAAAATGAAAACCGCTAACAAATTTTTGAAAATTTTAACTGTAATGACAAACACAAAATATCCAATTAATACAAATTATTTGATACCTCTAAATAAGTATAATTAAGCGATATTGTTAATACGAAAATTGTAAATTGTAAATATACTAGCAGCTCAAAGTTTTGGACATTTTCAAAAAATTACTGCTCAAAAACTGTCAACACCATTTTTTTAAACTTTCTAAGTCGATAAAGGTTGCAATGAACTACAAACATATTTTTTACTATTCTTCCAAACTTAACTCCCTCCAGGAATTTTTGAAAATTTTCAAATTGATTAATTATTTATTCAAAAACGCAAACCCGAATTGTTAGAAACTCTGAACAGCTTATTTGGAGTATTAGCATTAGCAAGAAATATCAACCATATTAGAAATTAGGAAAAAACAATACTTTTTAATATCAACAATGCGTTTTCCAGCAGTTACGTGATTTTAACTACGCCTATAAATTAGCTCTAGTTAAAAAATATATTTTTTATTTTCTGCATGTTTTTGATAACTCTTAAAATAAAGCTTTTACAGCGATTTTAGGTCCGAAGTTCGAAGTGCATCTAATCAGCCGTAAGGCGCGGCCGGTTACCGACTAGCCGAAGTTATAGCGCACTATACGGTACACGATACCGAAAAATCAGCATCGCAGAAATGAAATGAAGTAAATGAATCTGTATACATAAACACCGACTACGATATCACATTACAAACATGTAGAATACTTTCTTTACGGAAAATTAACTAATGATGACTGGATGAATTGAAATATTAATTAATGTAACATTCGAAAATGTATCTAAATTCAACAAATTTCTAATTATTTATAAGCTTGGGTTTAGAAAGTTAAGATGATAAAATAAAACGAGAAAATATCTATCGTTATTTTTAGGTATGGTGTGGTGATATGGTGATGTTTTCACAAATCTTTTGTTTGGCGATTTCTGGAACGCATAATAAGATCCGCAGGTTACAGATAAGTAAACCACAACAAAGTAGTACGCATTTCTTTAATTTTATCACTATAATAACTTGAAATAATCAGAAAATTTCCACATAAAGACGTGTTGCGAATGCAAACAAAAGTTGCATTGCTTGTCTCTAATGCCGAAAAAGGGATGCTCAAAGGTTTCTCGATAATTAAAACTCGTGAAATCATAATTCATTGTCACGTCACGTATAAAGATGTAAAGGCTTAAACGAACGTAATAATAAGTAACACATAACAAAAGGCTCTTTGACAGGCGTGAACTTCAAAGTGCATCGCAACACGTTGGATCGAACCCTCTTTCCGCTTATCCCTTAATTCCATACAAATCCGCGCTTACATATAACCAAATGAAGGTTTACCGCTTTTCTGCCAAAGCCAGTGATATTGTTCTTTGGAGGATTTGTGGGGACCGTAATCCATTTTTTCAGTTTAGATACGATTTATGGTATTTCAATAAAAGATTGATAAAATATTCAGAAACGTAAAATATTTGGAAAGCGTCCAGTTTTAGGTCAAAAATCATACTTGGAAAGCTTCGACATATTTGTTTTTAATAAACGAGTCCACGAGATCCCGACTGAACAAATGTCTGAAAGGGCAGAAAATTTTGGAATTTAAAAAAATGTCAAAACTGCTCCTGTTAAAACCTTTTTGAAATTCGATTCGGCGGCATCGCGACTGCTTTAGACGGTAAGACAAACGCCTGGGTGCACGTGAGATTTTGCAATCTAGGAAAATGTCAAAGTTTTATGTTTGTCAACAAAAACACCTATTTGGCTATTTATTATTTCATTTTATTTTTATTTATTGAATTACAAAAGAGCATTGAAAACTGAAAACGATAAAAAATATTCCGTAGAAAAAAATTCATTTAAAGCAACACATGTAATTGTTGTAATTAATATCTGTTGATTATATTATTATTTTCAAGTAAATTATTTACTTTTTAATACGATAACAACTCAATTAGTCAAAAAAAATAACAATATTACGAAATCCATTCGGACTTCTTTGGGAAACTGAGTAGGTCATACGATTACCAATCACTAATTATAAGATATTCATATTTAGTGAGAGGAATAAGCAGTAATTAAGATAAGTCTTGCAATAAATATTATTGCAACAATAAAAACAATGCAATTAGTACTAAAAAGCATTGTGCCATGCAACGATAATTGTTGAACTTAAATTGCTAATACATAATTAAACAAACTGATTACAGTTCTAACATTAGTTTTAATTCAGTTGGTTAGCAAGAAAAAATTAACTAACATACAATGGCGTAACCAAAACTCCCACGAAATGTCATACTTAGTTTTATTTTTAGAAATTGTCAATCTAATGGCCAAAAAATGCCATGGATTCATGTAAAACTACTAATAATGTAAGCGGAAACCATTGATCCTGTGTCCTTTAATCTCAAATTATCACTTTCCGCGAAAATCAAAATATCGATTTTTGCTTTTATTTCGTGTTGGTTTGCATTACACAAAAGTGCTACAAAAGAAGCCAGAAGTCAGAAGCTCTTTTAGCTTTAATTTGTGTGCGAAGACTTGTTTTTGTATTCCAATAAACGTCCAAATAAGCGAAGACTATGAGTCATAACTTGATGTGACTTAACATGTTAGACCCTTAATTAAACCTTTATAATAAAATAAAAAGTAAAGACAAAAATTCTATAGTAACTGTTGAGATTAGAACGTTAAACTTTTTTTCAGTTTAAAAGTAAACGTGGAGTTTGGAAGTTTGAGAAAGTCCTAGCAAAGTAATTCGCTTATTCTTTTTTTTAATTTAAATGTCAACTTGTTTTCTTTTGTTTTGCAAATAAAATAAAAATTTCAAAGTAATTATGGGTAACAACTACTGCGTTGTCCTAGGTTAGTACCCTATAAGAAATGAATGCAAATTCTAATTTTCATTCATAGACAGATGAAAAAGATAGCTAAGCATGACTATTCGATATAAACTATTGTATACCCCGACACGAGAGGCAAGAAAGACTGCATGCACTGTCAATATTTTTCATTTGCGCCTGCGAATTACGATTTCCCTCCTGATATGCGAAAGTAATTGCAGAGTAGCTTTTCACAGATTAATACAAAACACAATGAAAATAACCTGATTTGAATAATTACTCAGACTTGCTGATTTACATTTGCCCATTGTTGTAATGTGCAAAACTACAAAATAAAGCTGTTACGAATACATTGTGGCAAAGCTAATTTGAAAGCAAAAGCTTTTTAGGGGAAACCAAACTCAAACTACATTATGCATGCACATGAGTTCGATGCGTTACACTAAAAATAAATTATTTTGACTAATATTTAATAATCATCTTCATTTAAATAATATAGCGTACTCCTCGATACTGCAAGAAAAAACGTATGCGGGAATACAAAAGACGTCATAGAAAAAAAAATACAAAACATCTTTAAGTGGCAAATTAAAATACCTTGAAAAAAATTTTTTATAGATGTTTCTCAAAATAAAAACATTTACAAACAATCTGTGGAAAACTGCAAATATAGTTTATTGTCAAAAAACTCTTGCCACAAATCGCCATCAAAAATTGAAAATAAATTTCGAAAAAGGTTTTGAAAAAGAAATGTATGTAGCACGTGAAAAGCTTCGATTAAACGTCTGAAAAGAGCATTAGATTTTACTAGTGTTTTCCCGAAACTATATTTTCGGACTACAAACTACAAACAATGTTTATCCGCTGAAAGTTGAAAATATATTTTCTAAAAGTTTTTTTTGGCAATTACTCAATGAAACTGTTCGGGCAAACGACCAAAAGGAAACGTTTTAGCTTCGTTTTCTAATAGGAGATGGTTTCTATTGTCATTTAACAGGTTCCTACTGACTTTGAAGTATATGAGTTTCTATTTCGAACGCGTAAATAAGTAGAGCACCCCCTACCCACCCCTCTTAGTGTTTGCAAGAGTAATCTGCTTTTATGATGCCTGGCAATTTGTAATTACAGACAGCGTTTACCCACCGAAAATCAATCTTGCAAAAAAAAATTTTTTGACAATTATTTAAATAAACTGTTCAGGTAAATTACCAAAACCAAACATCCTATATGTTTTTAGCAATCAGAGGTTGTTGCTATGATTATTTAAAAAATCTTTAGCAATTTTTAAGTCCAAAATACTAAATTTTTGAAAAAAACAAAATCGAAAATGAGAGTGACTTTGAGGTGGTAGGAAGATGGCGCTGTTGCAGATCGGCTATTCGACATGCGCAGAATGCGAATGTGTGCTTCTTTTTTGAACGCGTCTAAATTAAAGTACAAAACCTTCTCCACCACCCCTTTTTTGGACAAACCAATTCGCTAGTTTGCGGTTTTATTTCAGTGGGATTACCAATATTTTAAACCTAAATTGTGTTTTTTGAGTTAAGGCGTTTGGACTGTAAAGTACAACGGCACCCACGTTCAAGCCCACGCATACGCTCACCCCCACGCCCACGCATACGCCCACGCGCACGACCTCGCCCATGCCCACGCCTGCCCCTACGCCAAGTCCACGCTCACGTCTACACCCACGCGCAACCCACACCCAACTCACACCCACGCTCACGCCCACACCCACGCCCATTCCAAGGCCACGCCTACGCCCACGTCCACGCCCACGCCCACGCCCGCACCCACGCCCATGCTCACACCTACACTCACACTCACACCCACACCCACACCCATACCCACACCCACACCTACACCCACACCCACACCCACACCCACACCCACACCCACACCCACACCCACACCCACACCCACACCCACACCCACACCCACACCCACACCCACACCCACACCCACACCCACACCCACACCCACATCCACACCCACACCCACACCCACACCCACACCCACACCCACACCCACACCCACACCCACACCCACACCCACACCCACACCCACACCCACACCCACACCCACACCCACACCCACACCCACACCCACACCCACACCCACACCCACACCCACACCCACACCCACACCACACCCACACCCACACCCACACCCACACCCACACCCACATTCACACCCACATTCACACCCACACCCACACCCACACCCACACCCACACCCACACCCACACCCACACCCACACCCACACCCACACCCACACCCACACCCATACCCACACCCACAACCCCACCCCACACCTATTATCTCCCCACCTTTTCAAATCTCAACTTCTTATATTTTGTCAATAACAATATCTTCCTCTAACTATACTCCGTATAGCGAGGAAGGTAAAACAAACTATTACTAAGCCATTAATTTACTTTTGTCGTGATTGTATTATTCTGTCCATGCTGTAACTTCAACCACATTAGTCTGTCATTCACTTTTCACAATTCTCTTGTTAGTTTCAAAGGTTTCCAATATTTCAGCCACTTTCCCCACGTCATACGAGTGTGACAATTGAGCCACAGTATAACACGAAAACTAATACATGTCAGAATGTCACGCCCTCCTATGTTAAAGAAAACCCTCGAATTGACAGTTCATTCCACTTATAATTACCATTAATTTCACGCCTTACGCAATGTCATGCAGACATGTGGTGTTGCTGACGTTCCCAACGCTGCAGAATGTGTGGTCGACGGGAATAATTATTATTTATTACGTAATGCCATTGTCTTTGATTCGGAACTATTTTAATATTGCTCTTAACAATTCCGAATATGATTATTACAACTTGACGGATTTTTTAGTAAAATTTTGTTTTCTGTTCAACCACCCCTGCTCGATTTAATCATAGTGATTAAAATACGTTAAGACACGTGGCTGTCTTCATCTAAAATCCGCATTTGTTATTTGACACCGAGACGCATGCGGCTGTTTTTATTCCATTCGTTTCTCGCCACAAAAGATTGTATTTATTACAGTGATCGGATTGGGTTGATATGTGACTAGTAGTTGATAATCTTTTCTCTCATAGGGAGCAATTGATTACTGGCATGCGTCCTAAGCCCACAAATCTGATTGTAATCAGCGAGAAAAGAAAATAACTGTTGATTATCTCGAATCTTTCACGCTCACCCGAGCCAACGTTTTTTGTTTGTCTTTGAATTTTGTCCGAGATAAGATTACTATGTGACAACATTATAAAAATCTGTATTGGAAAGTGTTCCTAAAAGTAATTTGTTTCTGTACAAAGTTCATCTCGAGTTCGGCAGAAATGCATTTAGTTTTAAATTATACAGAATTAGAACATTGAAATATGATTATCGAAAAGATATGCCGTCTTAACCTAACGTTATCCAATTTAATTTATAAACTGTTTTCGATATAAAGAAAAATTTAATTTTATATACCTGGTGGCCGTGAGAACAGGTAACAACCGGCCATTTTCTCAATTTTTAAATTATTAATTTCAAATTTTTTCTGGGTAATATACTGGGGTATTGTAATTCCTGGAAGGCAGTTTTTGGGATGGTTGTTACAATTTAATTTACGTTTGGAGATTTGTGAAGACTGTAAGTTTTTGATATTCAAACTTATACACTCAGGGTTGCGTATTATTGCAGTAATTTCTTGTTTTTAAAATTCAAATAATGTGGTTACCATTATATCGTTTGTATTTTCATATTTGTGAAGTTTTGTTTACACCCAAAGAAAGAAGAACACAATCAAATTGATACGACTATTGTTTATGTTAATTTTAATTATACTTTAGTTCAGAATTGTTTAAAAGGTTTAATTTATAAGAAGTTTTAGACTTACTTGTTTGTGCATCGTGAAATGTCATTTGTGGGGGTTATGGATTTGAATGTCAATTTGACAAATGTATAAAAGAATACTCATTGTCACGAGATTTATTTGTTTTAAAAATAAAATGGAAAATCAAGAGGAAGACAAAAGCAAGTGAAAACTTATTGATTAGTTACGGCTCGTCCTGTAAACAAAGACACAGGATTTTGAATTCTCTGAAAGAAGAGAGAAGCAAAACGAGTTTAAAATAATATAAAAGTGATTTTGAATTTAAAAGAATCTATTATAAAACGGATACAAGTGTTTATCAACGAATTGTGGAAAATCCAAAAGAATAATAAATATAAAGCGATCCAGAACGACTTTCCAGTTACCATCGTAGAAAAGCCAAGTATAAATTAACATAAAAGCAGTCCAGAGAAGGATTCAAACTAATGGCGAGTGTTGTGGTTATTTGAGGAACCTGCAAACCAGAGAAGAGGGAGTTGGACATTATACGTTTGTCGAGTGAAGGATTTCTTAATAAGAAGACACAAAGATAAGTGTTCGGTTTTAAGAACAATAGTATTTAGTAGAAATTTCTTGAACTTTCGAAAATTTGACCCCAAAATTTGATTTATTGAATAAAAGTTTTTGTAACGTTAATATTATTTTGTGTATTTTCTTTTCGAATCATATTTATTAATAACTTTACTTCCAAACTTAATAACGACCCTGAGAAAGTTAATAAAATAGTCTCATAGAAAATATAATTTGGAATTGCGTGAATTGCAGGCATTTAGGGAATTGTTTTCTAGTAAATACAAGACCACGCATATCATAGCAATACACATAAAAATGCATATTACGACATAAAACGGTGTTAATTTGGACTTCCGATTTAACCGGAAGTGATAGCAATTTTTTTTATTTTCAATAGAACCCCCAGTATATTTTTGCATATTTGGATAGACCTTTTAATTTCCTTTACAGCTATGTATAATACTTACTCATTAACTTTTAATTTTGACCTACAGAGGGCGTTGTTAAAAAAACCTTAAATACCTAATAATGATATTCATAATTAATTTTTTTTCAGTTGGCTCTGAAAACAAAAGAATAATAAACTTTAAGTGTTTTTTTATTAATTTGTTTAAACATTTTATTGTGGCAAGAAGATATAAAAAAAACTAATGGAAAACAATTCTCTATTTTTAAACGGTCATAACTTATTTTTTTTAATACCCGTAGTTGAGTTTTATTGCACTTTCTGAATTGCCATTTCATTTGCTGTAATTAAATACCAATAACGTACCTTATTGCTATTGTGTTTTCAAAGCCCAATTAGTTGCAAAAACAAAGCTATTTTTAATATCCATTAATAATACAATAATTTTATTTTTTCTTGCTATTTTAAAAATAATGAGGTATGTTATTAGTATTAAATTAAAGAAAACAAAATGGCAATTTAAAATGTACAATAAAACTCAAGTAGGAGTATTTAAAAAAATAAGTTATGACCGTTTACAAATTGAGAATTTGTTTTCCTTTAATTTTTTAATATCTTCTTGCCACAGTAAAATTTTAAACAAATTGATAAAAAAAGCACTTAAAGTTTATTATTCTTTTGTTTTCAAAGCCAACTTCTTTGGTAGCGTTTTTTCTAAAAGTAAATTTTGGAAATTTGAGCGCAGGATCTGAGAGAAGAATTTAAGGCAAATGGAAAACATTTCTGTCGAATTCTCTAGCTTTAAAATGACGGCCGCTACAACTTTTTGAAAATCTTGACTTTAACACCAATTTACTCAAAACGTAGTTGTCTGATCGGGATCAGCTACAACTTGTTTGAAAGCCCTTTGTGGGTAGTAAACGATGAAATAAAATTAATTTTGAAAATTCGAAAACAATCTCAATGACGCTGCTTCAAAGTTTTGAAAATTTTCACACAAATAGTTTTCAAAAACTGCCCAGACGATTTTTTAACTTTCTGAGCAGATAGAGCTTGCAGTTAAAAAGAAAACCAGAGATCAAACAGTAAACTCGACAGCCAAAAATTGGACGAAAGGTAAAAATAAACCTCTTAAATATTGCTGCACCCAAAAATAAAGTTGCAAATTTTATACGACTATTACTCATGAGCAAACAGAAATGTTTTATCGTGTCTCGTTTATTAAAAAAAATATACTAATTTTAAATTTTCAGACATTCATAGAAGTCGCCAACCAAATTTTAGCTCATCCATAGCTTTACGAACCTACAAAGTTAAGGAAAAAAATGTGTTACCAGTTTTTAGCAGTACTTTTTAAAAAATTTCCAAAATTAAAAAAAAAATTTTTACTCCACAGTTTTCATATTTTCGAAATTTTGTGTGCATGGCTAAACTGTGTCTCTATGGAACTATTACCATACCAAAACTTGATCTTAATCGGTCAACTCATTTCTGAGTAACAAGGCGTTAGTTTCAAAATTTATAAAAAATTGTAGCGACCGCAATTTTGCAGCAAGAAAGTTAGGGACAGTTTATTCTCATAATTAACAAACATTTTAATTTTTAATTTTTTTAAACAATCCGTTATTAATAGTTTCAATGTAATTACCTAATAACGAAGTTAATAATTACCACCCAAAAAATATCTCACCGACGCGTCGGTGAGACGCACGGCCCAAACAAGAAACAAGCCAGCATTGTCGTTTAAGATCAACCTTAACAGCAACGACTCAGGAAACATGAATTAAAAATGTAAAAACCAATACCAACACGACAAAAATCGAGATGCAGTATTTAGAGACCCACAACCTAGAAAACCCAAGTAAGCTGATCTAAAATTTACAAATTACGGAAGCCAACTACGAAACTGCTTAGAGCCTCTTAAAACAGAGATACCATAACTCAAAGCTCTAACTGTCGAAACTACTCGTCAAAATATTAGACTTGCCACTCGTGCAACACGATTCCGCAAAGAAAATCAAACAACTGCATGATACAATAACCGAATGTTTTCAAGCAATCAACACGGCTATGAATCAGTAATGGACTTTTTTTTAACAAGATTCCAGTCCCTGAAAGTAATGTCAGAAGCTACGAAGAAAAGTCGAAAAGAGAAACCAAATAATACGTCACGTCAACAAAATGGCACAACCCAACCAACAACATCTTACATACTATAGAAACTGTGCAAGCTATAGCAGCCGCTTTAGTTCTGTCAAAACTTCAAATCATTACTTGTATGCGAAAGAATTCGAATGGTGCAATAAAACAAAATAATTCACAACTGGATGAAGCATGACTCCCGCCAAAAGTATCCCTCCTACAACTGCTGAAATGTGCGTGGAAAACTATACCATGGTCTAGTTCACAAGAGCCAAACCCACAGTCAAAGAAAAACCTCGAATCTAATTAAAACAGCATCCGACGCTATGGTGATATCTCAGCATTCCAGCAACCAAGGGCAACAAGCAACAAGTCGCGACAACAGAACTATACTACTCTCCTAGCAACAATATTAATTTAAGAAAAACCAGCTACTGGAACACTTTAAATTTTAAGAATGCTCATAGATCCAGGATCTCAAGTTTCCTTCATAACCAAAGAAGCAGCACAAGTACTAGACTTTACCAAGACAAAAAATAAGAGGTTTAGGTGACAGAATTTTCAAAGTACTGCATACTGAACTCATGGTTTTCAGCAAGTTAACGCAGAATCTCCCAATAAACCAACTGGGTAGCATTGAAAACCAGCAATGGCAAAACCATCTGCTGGCAGACCCGACCTTCGTCCTTCATTCATTCTTAACACATGCCCAGACCATTTACGCTATCTTTTTTCTGTGGTTTCTATTAGTGGTTTCTTGATCTATACTGCCGTTTTCATCGGTCGTAATTCCCAAGTATTTATAGCTTCTTACTAGTTCTAGCTCTTTTCTATTAAATCTGAAGTTATGTTTTTTTTTATTTTCTATAACAGCTAACAAAATTTTGGGAGATCGAAGAAGTTCCACAACACACATAGAATTTTCTTCAAAAAAAGACCCGTTAACAAAAAAGAATACAAGTCTAGGACTGTGGTGAGATTGCTGCAGCTAAAGAAAAGGATAACGTAGAAGAGGAAAACCAACATATGAAGTGCATGTAAAAATGCCCCAACTTAAATTTCATGAGAGAGGTGTCTCTCGACAAAAAAGCGGCATGCTACACCTACTACATACCTCGCCAGGTTGTCATCAGGAAATCAAGCACAAAAAAAGGGTAGTGTTTGGTGCTTCTTGCAAAACGTCTAATGTAATCGGCCTAAATGAAGAAATGCATAGGGCACCAAAACTGTCACGGGAACTGTTTCACAGCCTAATACGATGGAGAAAACATCGCAGCAGTTTCACCTTGGACATCGAAAAGATATACCGTCTGATCAAGGTTAACGAAGAAGTTCTAAAAATCATGGGCAGATTTAAAAGAAATAAACTAATACAAGAATTTAAACTAACCACGATAACATGTAGAGCAGCCTCAGCACCGTACGCCGTAATCAAGACATTCCAACAGTTAACTAAAGATAAAGAAGTCAAAACAACATTTTTAACAGCAAAATCAAAAACGATACCCATAAAAAATAAAGAAAATATTTCCCAGATTAAAACATTGCGCTGCACTATTATCAACAAAGTTGGTAAAACTAACAGTAACTACTCTGGATGTTCAAGACGTAACTGTATACCCTTGAACGGACTTGGTGATCACCCTGGCCTGAATTGAATGTGATTTAGAAAAACAGAAAACCTTCGTAGCAAACCGTGTGCCAGAAATTTAGAAACTTCTTCAGTCAAACGCCTGGGATCACGTCAAAACAAAAGACAACAGATGTGCTGTCAATAGGAATGGATGCCCTCAATCTAAAAAAGTATCAGAAATGGTAGTTCGGATTTCAGTGGCTACAAGAGAACAATCAATGCCTACGTATACACCGTGAGTACTATTTTGGTGCGGGGACTATATTGACACTAAATCCTGTTTTGTTTTTAGCTGTACATACCAACTTGGTAAAAACATTAAGCAAAGCACTTGATCTATTTTGGTTCTTATACGCTTCGTATTTTGCGCATGCGCATTTAATTGCTATAGCCGGTAAACCATTTATAACATTTTTAAATTATTTAATTACAAATCGCAAAAGAAATCACAACTAAAAATAAGGTTTCAATAATTTATTATTGTTATACCAACATAAATTGCGGTAAACACTAGTAGAAAATAAAATGTAACTAGCATTTAGTCCTTCTGTTAGCTTGTTACTGTTTACACCGCATATTTTTGCCGTATATATAACCCCATTCCATGGACTAAACAATTGAACCAAAGGTGAAACAAGGCTTTACTCTTGAGTGTATACACCGCGTCTTGGTCTAAATTTGATTGTTTGGTCTCTGGACCAAATGTTTAGTCCTCGCGGTGTATTATACGTAGTCACTGAAAAACAAGCAAAGAAGAAACACCTGCTACAAGAGAAAATACCAAATTTTGTCATCACGCCACGATAGAGAAGAAAGAAAATTGTCTTATAGAGCGTTTCCCATAACAAAAATGGTTCGTGTAATTTCCCACTGCAACAAATTCACACGCTGGTGGTGTGTTTAAGAATACGGAGACACCTGGTAACCACATTTCCAAGTTAATAGTACAAGATGCTCATTCCCTAACTCTTCACTGTGGAAACCAGAACACACTTGCTTATATTAGAAGAAGGATTATCAATAGAAAAGGAATCTTCAACATCATCAGCAGGTCCATCAAGTGCATTTGTTTCAGGGCACAAACAAATAACGGGAGATTTACCAGCAGCGAAAGCAACACAATCTGATCAATTCATTTATACAGGAGTGGACTATACCGGTGCGATACAAATTAAAACAACAAAAAGACGTGGAAACGTATCGTGTAAAGGCTACATTGCACGATTGTATATACAAAAGCAATTCATTTTGAAATCGTCAGCAACATGTCTTCAGACGCTTTCCAAGCAGCATTCGAAAGATTCACAACTGAAATTGTTCAAGGTTGTGGTCCGCGTAGAGGCTG
Source organism: Ctenicera cuprea (assembly GCA_958336395.1). NCBI lineage: Eukaryota > Metazoa > Arthropoda > Insecta > Coleoptera > Elateridae > Ctenicera > Ctenicera cuprea. The sequence goes on from OY284496.1 coordinate 30,767,969, forward strand.
AGGCGGGAACTTGCATGTCTTAGTGGCGGTTCTTGCGATGGCTGTGATCACTGACAATGGAACAACATTAGCTAAAACTAACAAAAGAAATGCTAAACTAACCTAGCTTTGCCATCAACAAGGATTCCCAGACACAAGAACCTTTACCATCTTTGGGAACACGGTGGCATTTTATTCTTTCAGCTGTCCCCCATGTTGGCAGATTATGAAAGGCAGACGTGAAATCTATACAATGCCATCTTAAGCAAATAATAGACCACTTAACACTCATCTTTAAAGAATTCACATTATTGGTCTACCTGATCGAAGCTTGTTTAAATTCAAGGCGACTGTGTTCAAATAGTGACAACATCAACGACTTTGAAGCCACAGCTCCAAGACATTTCTTGATTAGGCAAGTTTTGCGCACTCTTCCAGATCCAGTGACATATAACATTTGACACCAACCTTTCAAAACGATGGAAGGTGATACAGTCGATGAAGAAAGATTTTTGGAAGATTTGGTCTTTTAAATAAAGAAATTGAAGAAAATGTTAATATCGGCGACCTCGTGTTTCTGAAAGCAAACACTAATCCCAGCAAGTAATCGTTAACCAGAATATCACAAGTACATCGACCTAACGATGATACAACAAATACAAGAAACTTCCTATAAGGACCAGCAACAAAAAGTCGTATATTCTGGATTTCAAGAGAAACTAAGCCAAGGTAGTCAAGCTATAATGAAATGAATAAGTTGGGCAGAGCCATACACGAAAATAAACTTCTTCTTCTTCTTTCGGTGCCTTCTCTGGATCAGAGGTTGGCGATTACGTTGGCAAACGTTTCTCTATATCTTCTGCGGTTCTGAATATTTGTTGCACATTCATTCCTGTTCAATTTCTTATGTTTTTTTAGCCAGGACGTCTTTCTTCTTCCTCTTCCCCTCCTGCCTTCTATTTTTCCTTGCATTATTAACTGAGGTAGTTGGTATTTATCATTTCTCAGTAGATGGCCCAAATATGCTGTCTTTCTTCTTTTAATAGTGCAAAGGGGTTCACGATGTATTCTCATGCGACGTAGAACTTCCTGATTTGTGATTCTTTCTGTCCATGAAATTTTAAGAATCCGTCTACACAAACACATTTCAAAAGCTTCCAGTTTGTTCATATCTTTTTGATTCAAGGTCCAGGCTTCCATTCCATAAAGAAGTATTGACCAAATGTATCCTTTTGCCATTCTCCATCTGATTCGTAAATTCAAGTTCTTATCAGTTAAAAGTGACATCATTTTTATGAAGCATTGTCTTGCCATTTCTATTCTGCATCTGATTTCCATATTTGAATTTAATTCCGTATTTAACCAACAGCCTAAATATTTGTATTTTTCCACACATTCTAGTGCTACTGTGCTACTGTGAAGATCGTTCTTCTTTGGTTGCTACTTATGACCATTATTTTGGTTTTGTTTGAATTAATGGTTAGACCCATTCCGTTACTTGCATCATATACTGTATTTATTAATTGTTGAAGTACATTCGGACTATCTGCTAATAATATGCTGTCATCCGCGTACCTGATGTTATTTATTAATTCTCCATTCATTTTGATTCCAAGCGGGGTATCTTCTAAGGCTCTTTGAAATATTACTTCAGAATATACATTAAATATCATTGGGGACAATATACACCCCTGGCGTACGCCGCGTTTTATTTCTACTTTTCCTGTTGTGACATCTATTTTTACCTTGGCTTGCTGGTTCCAGTAGAGATTTTTAATTAGTATTATGTCTTTTTCGTCTAATCCGATTTTATCCAGGCATTCGATGAGTTTGATGTGTCGTACCTTATCAAATGCTTTCTCGTAATCGAGAAAGGATAGATACACATCTTTTTGCTGGTCTCTACATTTCTGCATAAACACCTGTATGTAGAAGAGAGCTTCACGTGTTCCTAATCCGCTTCTAAAACCGAATTGAGTGTCACATTACTTCTTCGCATTTCCTGTATATTCTATTCTGCATCACTTTTAGTAATATTTTTAAGCAGTGGCTCATAAGACTTATTAGTCTGTAGTCATCGCATGTTCTTGCATTGGCCTTTTTTGGCAAGGTGATAAACGTTGATTCTAACCAGTCTTGCGGAATATTTCCGGATGTATACACCTTGTTGAACAATTCTACTAATAAATCTAGATTTTCGTGATTAATCAGTCTTAATATTTCTATATAAACTCCATCCGGTCTTGGAGCTTTCCCCACTTTCATCTGTTGTATAGCAAATTCTACTTCGCATTTTAGAATAGAAGGCCCTGTTTGTTCTTCGTCTTTAACTGCCAGTTGTGGTTCTGATCTTTATCGTCAAATAACATTTCAATATATTAAATGCACTTTGCAACTTAACGCTTGAGGTAGGTTAGTGGTGAATTAGTTCTATGTGTACGACTGTACGTGTTTGATCGCATGCAATAAATTCGTTACTTAGTAATAAAATGGCTTTTTTTTAAATAATGAACTAACAGACATCGTCTTTGTGTATGGTGAAGTGGGCGGAAGTAATGACAGAGCAGAGCACTTTACGTGGAACGTTTTCCCAGTCACCTAATACCTAATGCGAGAACCTTTACAATTGCGGTTCTACATTTACGAGGTTTAAACCACAAGTGCACCTTCGAGGAAAGGCACAAACCCGCCGAAGTTTGGTACCGAACCGTAAATTTGAGAAGCAGTAGAAGCGGAACCCACTGTTAGTGTCCGAAGTTATGCATTTCGCATTTGAGTATCAGCATATAAACTTGGGTTACTTTAAACGTACAGGGTTTGCAGTTTTTCGTGGATGGTTTTTGAGAAAAGTTGAGCAGCAGCCGCATTTTTTAAATTGTTTAAACCAACCCTCTGCCATAACGTTTTAGTTGATACCGGTACCAAAGATGAAGTTAAATCAGACGAACTAGTGATATTTATAGTATCTTCGAACTAAACCCTTTCCTGTACTGTGCCGTTGTATAAGATTGGCGTTTAAATAGCAGCTCGTTTGAGAACGCTAGAGTATACATATATTTTTTTCCAACTTTTACAGTTGCAGTTACTTACTCCTTACTACCTAGAACATTTATGTTCTGAATCATCCCTGTTTTCTTCACACGGCGCATTATTCATAGACTGCCGCCTAAAGTGTTGTATATTTGAGCATAGAATATGAAATGGCAGAGAAAGCACACATTTTTTAAGAAAAAATCAATATTGTCTTTAGCCCGTAAAGAGGGAGGCAGCGAACATTTTTCTTAAATGGGAACCTAGTGTGAGTGACACCTTAAAGGATAGACCTTCCCTCTGTAATAGTTTTTTATTTTTAATAAAAATCGTAGTGGTTGATTTCTTTGCTTTGTTCAAAAATTCTCTAGTAGCCTATAAAAGAAATGAAACTAAGTTAATCATTACAAGGCTATTGTTTTATGTATTGATTTGTTGTATTTGCAAAGGTTGCTTACTAATGAAGAAATGTGAGGATATGATGGTACTGTATGTGAAAATTTTCCACCACCCCCTCCCCCTCTTTCGAGAAACAAAATCGATGCTTTCTTCAAAAAATGTGTGTCTTTTGTTGTCATTTTCTATTCTCTGCACAAATTTGCAATACCTTAAGTAGCAGTCTAAATCTCTGCTTATAACATCCCTCGTTGAACACACACAATTAAACGGGAACGATGATTATCGTGAAAACAGGTTGGTAATAATAAATTTAAAAAACTTATTTATGTACCTGTGAAAATAAATTTTCTGAGCAGTCTTTATTAAACCTGTATTAAAATAAAAGCAACTAAGCTAAACCCGTAAATCTCCAACAAAACAAAGCTGAAAGTATATAAATCTATTTTTGACCTAACCTACAGTAGTGGATCTTGAACACTAAAAGAAATATGTAAGCAGAGATTGCACACGATTGAAATAAGGTACTTGGGAAAAATTTAAGCTGTCACAAGAAGGGACTACATGTACATAACCAACAAGGAAATTAAAGAAACGGCTAGCATTAAAGCAATGCACGAATTGGTCGTGGAAAACCAACTTTGATGACTAGGATATCTAGAAAAGATGAGAAAATAAAAGCTGCGAGAAGGTTAAAATCAGGAAGAAAAGAGAAAGGAACAGAAGACTCAAATGGAAGACACGGTGCAGGTCTTTCTACAAGAAACACCCGACAAGGTGGTTAGTTGAGAAACAGAAATAAAGTTAAAAGTAAAAAATAAATTTAAATGATTGTTCACCAGCTTCTGTACTATATGAATAACATTTGTGGTAAAAATTATAGACATATTTGTTAGTTAATTAATATCAGTAAAAATGGTTTTAAATTGTGGCTCGAGCTTTAATCATCTGCCTATCAAAAAATTTTGTTTGACCTTTTTTGTAGAGCGAAACATTTGCGAGTATGCGAGATTAGGAAATATATTTCTAAATTTAATAGTTTGGGCTGTCGAAATTCATCAAAAATGCCTTCAGAACGCTTCATTCACCGTGACTACAGGATCAGCTCTTGTGTCTTAATTAATAAATAATTAGGTAAAAATATCTAAATGTTGTTTGAAATCTCTAAAAAAATTCACACGAAATTGACGAATTTTTTCACTAATTTTTAAACATTTTTGAAAAAATTAAATTGTTGAAAGGTTGAATGTCTTTGTTATCTTAAAAATTCATTAGTCATTAATTAATTATCGTAAAATTATAACTCTGTTTTAGTTTGAAGATTTTTTTATCCTCTTTATTAAGAAATCTAAAAATTTGTTTTTAAGTGCCACCAACTATTAAAAAATATCAAAAAACAGTAAAAATTTCATTTTCTGGTTACAATTTGTTTTTGGTTTAAATCATGATATAATATTTACATTTCTTTAGTTGACAATTGTTTAAATGATCTGTAAAAAAAACATTATAGTTTTCTTTTATGTTCATTGATACTTCGGGAGAAAAAGCGTTATTTACGTGAATTGCAAAGAAAATATTAAACATTTATTTCGCCCTTGTATCATTTTCACTTTTTCATTGTTTCAATGAATTAATAAAAAAAACCTTAAGACATAATCAAAATTGTTAAAAATTATTTATTGTTGAAATTTACATTTTTTTAATTCATTGAAACAATGAAAGAGAGTAAAGATGATATGGAGCTGAAATAAATGTTTAATATATATTTTGCAATTCTCGTAAATAAACGCAATTTTTTAGGAGTAGGTACCAATGAACATAAAAAAAACTATAACGTTTTTTCTACAGATCATTGAAACAATTGTTAACTAAAAAAATGTAAATTTCAACAATCAACATTTTGTTAATAATTTTTAGATGGCTTTTGTTTATAAAAATATAGACAATTTTATGTGTTATTAAAAACACGAAGAAAATTGTTAGTAACAAAATGTTTGAAACAACAATTGAATTAAATTTTCAAATTGTTTTAATATTACTTTTATTGCAAGGATTCAAGGTGACATATCATGCTTTAAACAAAAAAAAATGTCAACTAGAATATAGATTTTTTTATTGTTTTTTAAATATTTTTTAGCAGTTAAACAAAGATTTTAAGATTTCGCAAAAAAATGATAAAAAGCTACAAAAAATCATAATTTTACTATAATTATTTAATGAGTAATGCAGTTTTCAAGATAATAAAACCATTCAGTTCTTTAAATTTTAAATTTTTACAGAAATGTTAAAAAACTTAATGAATAAATTCGTTTAAAGGTGTTAAACGTTTCTCTATAATTTCTAGATAATATGTAAATTTTCTAAACAACATTTAGATATTTTTGTCTAAGCATTTATTAACCGGCGTGCAGGAGCTGCTCCTGGGTTAGTCCAAGCAAAGTGCTTTGTTCATTTCTTTATGGTTAGATATGATCATTCTTTGATGCGCTGAAATGACTGATTACAATTAGATATTACAAAAATACGTAAAAAAGAAAAATAGTCGCAATTTTAAATATCTATCGATTTCAGATCTGGTGATGAGGAGGACTAGTGGGGTAGCTGAGAGGTTGGGCCCTTGGCCTTTAAAGGTCCGGGGTTCGATTCCCCGCCGAAACTATGCAGCAATAAAAATATATGCCGCAACCCGCCACTCACATTTCCCAATCCGGTGTAGGCAGCCGTGGGGTCTTACAGCCTAAAACCTTTTCTGGTATTTAGTCGTTCGGATTCGACTTTAAACTGTAGGTCTCCCGTACTCTACCTTAGCGCTAAAGAGAGTACGTGGCAGAGAACAGTGCCAGAGCTCAGCAGTGGGACGTAAAGGCTGACTACGATTACAACGAGGAAGACCACACTTTCAAATTATTTATGGGATTATCCATAAAAATTGTTTATTGTTTTTACAATTTAATTTGCCTACTCTCAATTCTCTTAGAGATTAGATTAATAATTTATCTACCAATCTAATTAGAAATTTTAATTGTTGTCGAGTATATTTTTTGCTGTAAATTCAGTATTATTTTTAATAAAGTCTCAGTTATTTCTAGATGATTTATCTAAACAACATGTTCTAGCTTCTGTTAAACAATCTGTTCTGCAGTTTATACGTGGCAAGAAAAAATAATTAACAGATGTCCAGAGCCAAAACCACCATTCTATAACTTTCAACCTAGACCTACAAAACCCGCACGTGGTTCGTAAACAAAATAAACAAATATCTGAAAAATGGGCTTCTGTTAACCAAGTTCTTCTTTGACTGCTGAATGAGAATGGCGTATTAATATTAGGTAGTAAGACTCTTAACAAGCAGGAGCAGAATAACAGAAGATGATTTTGGAGCACTTGCTCATGACGTGAAAGAGGGTGTGTTAGTATCAAATGCTCGCTTATTTTACAAGTGACTACGCAACCCACGCTTTATCTCCTATCACGCCCTAAAGCTACCCCTGTCACTTACTCCAAAGGCGACTCGTTCATGGATAAATTGATCACAAAAATTACTAAATGTTTGACAACACCATAAAAAATTAAAATATTGAAACATTGGGAACACCTTCATATGTTTTAGTAAAAAACTTAATATATTTATGCAATTTTTGGTTTTTTAAAAAGTTAAAAACTTTTTTTATTATAATAATAAAAGAGAAAAACATAATTAAACATTTTAGAATAACAATTTGAGTAATAAAGTTTTCTAAATTTTTTTCAAAACCAGCCGCCACTGGAGGAAAAATCCTTGTTCATCGGTTAACCTCGTACTATCATTTGAATCATGATGTTGACATTAAGCCCTGTAATAATCCGTCACTGCACAACGCCAAATACTTTTTTAACTTTACAAAGGGGAGAGGCGAGCGAAGTGAGATAATGTTACGGATTGACACCGGTTTCAATTCCATTTAGATTATGCGGCTCGCAGATTTTCATCTTTACAATTTTAAACCCTTGGTGAAATAAATTCGATATCAATAGCGAGCTCGGTTTTTCTTTTTAGACTTCACCACGTTTAATTGAAAATTGCTTCTATGAAGCATGGCCTTTAATTTTTTTTTTAAACTTCTGAAAAGTTTCTGTTTTAATAATCAAAATTTCCGCAAGAAGAAGAAAATACTACCATAAATGTATAGGTTATGTTAAAGCATAAACTAAATTCTTTTAAAGACCCCTTAATTACTTCAATGTGCTATTATAAAATAAGACTGTAATAAATGAGTATGCCACACTTAAATCACTTGGTTAAATCGATTTCTTTAAATCTCAATTTAAACCAAGTGATTGTTCAAAAATGAATCAAGCTTTAAAACAGAATTTTAAAACCAATAAAATGAGCGGGTTACTTTGAAAAAAACTCATAAATGTATACTCTGCAGACACTTTACGTTTCTGACATTATAGATTTAAAGAGGGTTGACAAAATGAATGATTTAAAAAATTAAAAATCATACATTAATTAAGACTTATTTTTGTTTCATTCTTATGTTTCCTCCTTTTGTAATAAAGTTTGGTTTAAAACTACAAAATAAAATTTAAAAATAGTTTTTCTTACTTACACGAAAAAAAATAGATACATTTTAGTCAATGTTGAGGTATATTCAAATAATCATTCTATAAAATACATTACGTGGTATTGAAAATAAATTACAAAATGCAATTCTTTGAAAAACGAGAAACCTGAATTTGCTAATTAGCACTGGTACATGTTGATTTAAATACTTAAAATTATAATTAAAAGACTTGACCTAACAGAAAATTCTCTTATCCCATACAAAAGCCACTTACATTGTAAATAATAAAGATTAATTTAAAAAATTATAAAAATTATTTTAAACCAAAAGAAACGATTTAATTAAAAGAAATCGAATTAATTACAAAAATCGATTATAATAAAAAAAATGAAACTGAAACTGAAACTGAAACAGAAACTGAAACCGAAACCGAAACTGAAATATTTTTTCATACCATGAAAAATACAGGGTGTTTAGTAAACATACGGCAAAAATTCGAAGGGTGATTCCCTGGGTTATTTTAAGAATATTTTGTCCTTTGATGATTTTCGGAAAGCCGCTTTGTTTCGAAGATACAGGGCGATATGTTTAACCGTGGATTTCATACATTGTTAATTACGTCTCGTGATTTCTACCAGGAAGACTTACCGGCGCGGTGTATCGAAACTGGTTGGAACAATCGCTACCTTTCTAGAGGATATACCATGGGCAACGAGAAATGCAATGTGGTTTATGCACGATGGTGCCCCTGGATTTTTTTCTATGACGCTGTCTGAAGTCATTAAGTAGAAGGGAGACAGCCATGAATCATCACCCTGAGGCTAATTGCATTCCAATCAACGTCACGTGAGTGACGTCAAATTTACGTCAGCGAATTATCGTCACAAGAACACCGCCCCTAGGTACAAAAAAATGTAAACAAGCATCATATGAATTTTCGTCACAAGAACACCGCCCCTAGGTACAAAAAAAATATATAAACAAGCATCATATCAAAAATCTAATAAAGTGTTATCAAATTAATTTCGGGTAGATTAACATCTAATCTTATAATTTCCTCAGGGTGTTGCATTCCAATCAACGTCATGTAAGTGACGTCAAATTTACGTCAGCGAATTTTCGTCACAAGAACACCGCCCCTAGGTACAAAAAAAATATAAACAAGCATCATATCAAAGTCTAATAAAGTGTTATCCAATTAATTTCGGGTAGATTAACATGTGCTATACTTACGAAAAAATGCAGATCAATACCTGATCAAATCTAATAATCAATTAATGAAATAATTGACCTAATTTTAATTCAGTTCGCACGAGATTGTTTTTTCTGAATAATACGTTAACAACGGATATGTTTTTAAATATTTACTTTATAAGCTTAACATTTGCTAACACGGTTAAATTAAAATCGTTTGGCTATTTAGAAATTTTACTACAAAATAGCGTAGGTACACTAATTTTTAGAAACCGGGGGAAATTTTGATAATGAGTTGTAGCGAGATGTACTTCTGACATAACACTAACTGTGAATAATAGGTTTTAAATATTTCCGTTTATGACGCTTAACATTAGGTAAACCGTTAAACAAAGCCGTTTAACCATTTAGTGTCACTCTTTAGGAATTTATTTCACAAATTAAACAAAACAAAAAAAAAACAACTTTTTAAATAGTAACTAGAGGTAATTAACTATAGAAATTAGATTTTTTTTTTCGAAATTCTTTTAAAACTTGGGTTTGGAGTATTCATCATCCCGAGGCTAATTACATTTCAAAATTTTCAACAGAAAACAAACGAATTAGTAAGTAGACGTAAGTAGCTATAGAAATTAAAATTTCTAATATTGAAATTTTTTAAATTTATAATTTCAAATTATAATATTAAATACAATAAACAGAAATAACAACAAACGTTTGAAATAAATCTTTGCAATATTTTGAATTAAAATTGAAAGTTTTAAATTGATAGAAGGGATAATCGTTTAAACAAACTAACAGATCTTAAAATTAACGTGATTTTATATCGCTTCTTTGTTCAAACTAATTGCAATGATTGATACCAAATTCAGCTACAGATACAACATTCAGCCATCGAAAAAGTCTGAAAATATTTTTCCTGTATTTAAAGACATAAAAATAGGCAAAGCGTTTCGCCTGGACTCTCCCATACTTCAAAAATAAAAAGATATCTATTTTTATAAACATTTGATCAGTGGCGGTTTCTTCATTGGGTCAAATGGTCATTGACCCCCCAATAAAATAAGAAAAATAAATTTGTCGTGCAAGACATTGCTGTAATAAATCAAACAACAATTAATGGTGTAAGTAGATATATCATTTATATTGCAGTTGTTGAAATTGGATTGCCAGAGGCAGTTTCTAAAGTGCTCGGGGGTTTGTTAAATATTCTTTTCGCTTAATAACCATACAAAGAGATTTTCACATTTTTCAATTTACTAACAATCTGAAACTAGAAGTTTGTAATTTGGTAAAATATCAATTTTAAACCAAACTTTATGGATGAACTTTAAAATTTTCTTCATACCTTCACGCTTATTTGTATATTTTTTAAAATCATAAAAATATATAATTTACATTTTTGCAGACATATATTTTTCAAATTTCTAAATAACTATTTTATTAAAATTGTACTTTAATCGCGTATAAAATTCGCAAACAATTATTTTCTGTAAATTCTATAATTTCGAAAAAGACAACTGGTGCATTTAACAAGCTTACGTTAATTACTTGTGTTTTCTGAAATTCCACATAAGTAAATACGAAATAAAATTTAAAAGGCGTGTTGACATTTGAAAGCTGCACCAGATTAAACAAATTTTAAAAGGACGTTTCATCAATGAAGTCTAATATTTCCATATTACCTTTGGTAAGTTCATGCAAAATATTTAGAAACTGGTAATCTGTTTCAAAATTGTAAAGCTACAACTAATCACTTTTTAGGAAAAACAAAAATTAAAAAGTATCTATTCTTCTTCCAAAATTTTTCGTTATTAACATCCAAAAACATATCCAAAATCCAAAAAGTGTTTGCTTAAAGCAGTACCAATTTTATTTGTGACAATTGAATCCTTTCTTTTTTGTAAAAAATGTTTAGTTTAACTTTTATAACAAGCATTACACCTGTTACATTTAATTTTGTAAACTACATTAAAAACAATTTTTGTTGTTAGCTTAGAATCCTTAAACTGTATATAAGAAAAAAATAATAAAACTGTAACACGAAGTACACGATTTATTTTATTTATATTGTTTATAAATTTTCGGGATCGCTACATAAACAAGATCAATTTGGAGGATTACGACTTTTGCTGTCTTCAATACAAAGTAATAGGGTTTGTCCCCAAATTTGGTGATGGATTTCAACTATAACTAACCGAATCGACGTTATTAAGACTGTAGCAGATACAACAATTTTAAGCCTCGGGTGTAAAATGTAAATATTACTTTCATATAATTTTAGAAATAAACACGGTTTACAAAAAACAGATTTATTAAAATTGGCGATATTGAATTATTTGATATGTTACAAACAATAAAATGTAATGTAATACAATCACAATATAAATTTTCAGTAACCTTTCTTCTTTGTTATTCATACTAACATTAAAACTTTTAGTTCTATTTTAGCACAAAATAATTTACCTTGATACTTGATTAAATCGCAATTTAAAAATAATTTTTGAGAAATTTGGAATGTTTTATTGCTGTAGAATTTCTTGTGTTGTCGGGATGGTCGTAAAATTTCCAGACGTCCCACAACAAACAGTGGAAGTTTTTTCACCATACTTACCCGAATCGACGTTATTAAGACTGTAGCAGATACAACAATTTTAAGACTCGGGTTGCAAACATGTAAATATTACTTTTATATAATTTCAAACATAAAAACACAATTTACAAAAACAGATGTATTTCAATTGGCGATATTGAATTATTTGATATGTTACAAACAATAAAATGTAATGTAATACAATCACAATATAAATTTTCAGTAACCTTTTTTCTTTGTTATTTATACTAACATTTAAAACGTTTAGCCCTTTCTATTTTAGAACAAAATGGTTTACCTTGATACTTGATTAAATCTCATAAAGTTGATTTTATAGAATGTGAAATAATTTATTTTTACATGTTTGTTTGTTTCTACCCGCTGATGTAGCTAAAAGTTTATTTTAAAAAAAATTTTATTTAAGGTAACTCTTAAAAAATTTCATGTCAGAATATTAGATTTCAAACCCTACATGTACAATTATTGGTTTGCCAGAGGCAGTTTCTAAATTGCTCGGGGTTTGTTAAATATTCTTTTCGCTTAATAACCATACAAAGAGATTTTCAAATATTTCGATTTATTAACAAGCTGAAACTAGAAGTTTTAATTTGGTAAAATATCAATTTTAAACCAAACTTTATGGATGAACTTTAAAATTTTCTTCTTACCTTCACGCTTAATTATATATTTTTTTAAATCATAAGAAATTATAATTTACATTTTTGCAGACATATATTTTTCAAATTCCTAAATAACTATTTTATTAAGTAAGTTCATGCAAAATATTTAGAAACTGGTAATCTGTTTCAAAATTATAAAGCTACAACTAATCACTTTTTTAGGAAAAAAAAATTAAAAAGGATCTATTCTTCTTCCAAAATTTTTCATTATTAACATCCAAAAACATATCCAAAATCCAAAAAGTGTTTGCTTAAAGCAGTACCGATAATTAAAATTTCGCTTACACATAAACTAAGTATAATGAAAAAATAAAAGACTTACTCTTTCACAATCACTGATGTCTGCTTTTTTTTCGTCACAATGACGACCCACATTCATTAAACAAAAAAAAAGTAAAAACCTTATTTGTAATTTCAATATTTTATTTTTATACATAAATGCAATGTAATATAAATAGTAGCCCTACGCATATTCATCTTCTATAAATAAAAAAATTTCCATCGTTCCTTCTGTAAGTTCAGGCCATATAATAGCCTCTTCTGTAACTGGTGATACAGCCATGCAGGTTTCATCTCCTGGTGTTTGTTGTTGCAACTCTTCTACACCCGGTGATGCTTCCAGATTTGTTTCACTGGACTCTGGGAGGAGCTTTCCAGGTGCGTCTTCTTCTGTGACCTCTCGATGTGGTGTATGTGGTTGCCAATTATACATATCTTCAAGACATGTAACCAGGTCGTGGTGTTCTTGAGAGTTGCCGTCCACGAACGGCGTATCCATGTACACAATATTCTGATAAATATCATCACTGATAACCGACTGTAACTCGGAGACCTCTTCAACAGCTGGTGACGGCGATGTCGTGGTTAAATCAACATACTCACTATTTTGTGATGATACTGACGACGGTTGGAAATCTGTGTACCCCATATCGTTGTCATCGTAATACATTCCACATGCTGTGGGTGTATTATTATTAATGTGATTCATGTTACACAAATAATTATAAACTTTTACAAATTAAAGGAAAACGTCTTGAAACTTCTGAAAGTTTAGAAGACTACAGTCTCATACACGTTGTGAAAGACAAGCTAATGTTGCAAATCGAATTTCTTTAAATAGTTTTTCTCTCTTATTATTCATGGAAACGGAAAAATAGAAATTTTTCTTTTGTATATATATTAACAATAATTAAGATAATTAGTCGACAGTCACTTATAACTGCATATTACTCGAAAATATTTTGGAAAACTACAAATGTGAATACGCATTAGTTATACAGAACTTGTCATGTATGAATTTCAACAATTTATAGTAAATATCGAGTCTAATTGATATTATAGCTTTCTCTATTCGTTAAGTTCGCAGGATTCAAAAGCAAACATATGTTTATGGAAAAATTGTTCTACATCTGAAAACATAAATATATGATTTTTCAATAGATCTCCTTTTATCACATGCATTTTCTATTTCAATTTGTGCTTATTTATAGAAATTACAAAAAAAAAGCGCTAATTATTTGTAATGCTTTATTAATACCTGATTAAATCACAATTTCAATAAATGATTGTCTAGAAGTTTAAAATATTTTTCAGTTTGCAAAAATGTAAATATTATTCTCTTGCAATTAAAAAATGAAATAAAATAAATATCTGCAAGGCCACATCTCTAACCAATATGCGAATAATTCAAATTCTTCTCTTTTCATATTTTGAAAACGAAACAATTTACAAAAAAAAAGTGTTTTTGAATGTCAATAATGAAACATTTTGGGAAAAGAATAGATTGTTTTAACTTTAAAAGAGATCACCATTTTGTAAATAAACTTACTAAAGGTAATATGGAAATTTTAGACTTCGCCGATAAAACTTCGTTTAAAAAAAAAAAATTTGTGTTATCTTTTGCAGCTTTCAAATGTTAACACGCACTTTGAATTTCATTTCATTTCATATTTACTTATGTTGAATTTCAGAAAACACGAGTCATTAACGTAAACTTGTTAAATGTACAATTTGCTTTTTTCGAAATTATAGAATTTGCAGAAAACGTATTGTTTGCGGAGATTATATCTGATTAAAGCACAATATCAATAAAAATAAATGTTTTGAAATCTGAAGTATATTTTAGTCTGCAAAAATGTAAATATTTTTTTATTATGATTAAAAAATAGACATTTAAGCGTGAAGTTATGAAGGAAATTTTAGATTTCATCGATAAAGTTTTGTTTTACAGTTTCTTTAAAAGTATTATTAATTTATTTATTTACACTACCGTGAATATATCTTTGAATTTTTTCGGCTGTTTGCCGATATTTTACCACATTACAAATTTCGAATTTTTTCAGCTTGTTAATAAATCGAAAAACAAAATGTAAAAAAAAAATCTCTTTGCATAATTCTTAAATGAAAAGGCTCTTTACCAAAACCTCGGACAATTTCAAAAAACTGCCTCTGGCAATCCAATAATTGTATGTGTTGTTTTTTTTTATAACAATTGAATTTTTGCATGCTACTTAACTGTTAAGTTTTATTCATAAATAACAATTGAATTTTTGCATGCTACTTAACTGTTAAGTTTTATTCATAAATCATTTATTATAACAAATAAAAAAATAATAGTGATTTAAGCAAACGTTTTTTAAGAATGGATTTGGATATGTTTTTTGATGAAAAATTTTTGACAAAGTATAGATTGTTTTTAATTTATTTTATTTTTTCTAAACAACTGTTTAGTTGCAACGTTACAACTTTGAAATACATTACCAGTTTCTAAATATTTTGTATGTATTGAGTGAGAGAAAACTAGTATGTTTTTGAAAAAAGAATAAATAAAACTGTTTTCGTGTAGCCGAATATTTTTAAGATTTTCAATTACCGTCTGTTTGATTGAATTGAGTTATATTCTCTAGGTAGACTACGCAGTTAAATCTAGAGAAAATCTTCATCAAATTTACTATACAACATTATTCTTTTTGTAAATAAATGCAGATATTTATTTTATTTCATTTTTTAATTGCAAGAGAATAATATTTACATTTTTGCAAACTGAAAAATATTTTAAACTTCTAGACAATCATTTATTGAAATTGTGATTTAATCAGGTATTAATAAAGCATTACAAATAATTAGCGCTTTTTTTTTTGTAATTTCTATAAATAAGCACAAATTGAAATAGAAAATGCATGTGATAAAAGGAGATCTATTGAAAAATCATATATTTATGTTTTCAGATGTAGAACAATTTTTCCATAAACATATGTTTGCTTTTGAATCCTGCGAACTTAACGAATAGAGAAAGCTATAATATCAATTAGACTCGATATTTACTATAAATTGTTGAAATTCATACATGACAAGTTCTGTATAACTAATGCGTATTCACATTTGTAGTTTTCCAAAATATTTTCGAGTAATATGCAGTTATAAGTGACTGTCGACTAATTATCTTAATTATTGTTAATATATATACAAAAGAAAAATTTCTATTTTTCCGTTTCCATGAATAATAAGAGAGAAAAACTATTTAAAGAAATTCGATTTGCAACATTAGCTTGTCTTTCACAACGTGTATGAGACTGTAGTCTTCTAAACTTTCAGAAGTTTCAAGACGTTTTCCTTTAATTTGTAAAAGTTTATAATTATTTGTGTAACATGAATCACATTAATAATAATACACCCACAGCATGTGGAATGTATTACGATGACAACGATATGGGGTACACAGATTTCCAACCGTCGTCAGTATCATCACAAAATAGTGAGTATGTTGATTTAACCACGACATCGCCGTCACCAGCTGTTGAAGAGGTCTCCGAGTTACAGTCGGTTATCAGTGATGATATTTATCAGAATATTGTGTACATGGATACGCCGTTCGTGGACGGCATCTCTCAAGAACACCACGACCTGGTTACATGTCTTGAAGATATGTATAATTGGCAACCACATACACCACATCGAGAGGTCACAGAAGAAGACGCACCTGGAAAGCTCCTCCCAGAGTCCAGTGAAACAAATCTGGAAGCATCACCGGGTGTAGAAGAGTTGCAACAACAAACACCAGGAGATGAAACCTGCATGGCTGTATCACCAGTTACAGAAGAGGCTATTATATGGCCTGAACTTACAGAAGGAACGATGGAAATTTTTTTATTTATAGAAGATGAATATGCGTAGGGCTACTATTTATATTACATTGCATTTATGTATAAAAATAAAATATTGAAATTACAAATAAGGTTTTTACTTTTTTTTTGTTTAATGAATGTGGGTCGTCATTGTGACGAAAAAAAAGCAGACATCAGTGATTGTGAAAGAGTAAGTCTTTTATTTTTTCATTATACTTAGTTTATGTGTAAGCGAAATTTTAATTATCGGTACTGCTTTAAGCAAACACTTTTTGGATTTTGGATATGTTTTTGGATGTTAATAATGAAAAATTTTGGAAGAAGAATAGATCCTTTTTAATTTTTTTTTCCTAAAAAAGTGATTAGTTGTAGCTTTATAATTTTGAAACAGATTACCAGTTTCTAAATATTTTGCATGAACTTACTTAATAAAATAGTTATTTAGGAATTTGAAAAATATATGTCTGCAAAAATGTAAATTATAATTTCTTATGATTTAAAAAAATATATAATTAAGCGTGAAGGTAAGAAGAAAATTTTAAAGTTCATCCATAAAGTTTGGTTTAAAATTGATATTTTACCAAATTAAAACTTCTAGTTTCAGCTTGTTAATAAATCGAAATATTTGAAAATCTCTTTGTATGGTTATTAAGCGAAAAGAATATTTAACAAACCCCGAGCAATTTAGAAACTGCCTCTGGCAAACCAATAATTGTACATGTAGGGTTTGAAATCTAATATTCTGACATGAAATTTTTTAAGAGTTACCTTAAATAAAATTTTTTTTAAAATAAACTTTTAGCTACATCAGCGGGTAGAAACAAACAAACATGTAAAAATAAATTATTTCACATTCTATAAAATCAACTTTATGAGATTTAATCAAGTATCAAGGTAAACCATTTTGTTCTAAAATAGAAAGGGCTAAACGTTTTAAATGTTAGTATAAATAACAAAGAAAAAAGGTTACTGAAAATTTATATTGTGATTGTATTACATTACATTTTATTGTTTGTAACATATCAAATAATTCAATATCGCCAATTGAAATACATCTGTTTTTGTAAATTGTGTTTTTATGTTTGAAATTATATAAAAGTAATATTTACATGTTTGCAACCCGAGTCTTAAAATTGTTGTATCTGCTACAGTCTTAATAACGTCGATTCGGGTAAGTATGGTGAAAAAACTTCCACTGTTTGTTGTGGGACGTCTGGAAATTTTACGACCATCCCGACAACACAAGAAATTCTACAGCAATAAAACATTCCAAATTTCTCAAAAATTATTTTTAAATTGCGATTTAATCAAGTATCAAGGTAAATTATTTTGTGCTAAAATAGAACTAAAAGTTTTAATGTTAGTATGAATAACAAAGAAGAAAGGTTACTGAAAATTTATATTGTGATTGTATTACATTACATTTTATTGTTTGTAACATATCAAATAATTCAATATCGCCAATTTTAATAAATCTGTTTTTTGTAAACCGTGTTTATTTCTAAAATTATATGAAAGTAATATTTACATTTTACACCCGAGGCTTAAAATTGTTGTATCTGCTACAGTCTTAATAACGTCGATTCGGTTAGTTATAGTTGAAATCCATCACCAAATTTGGGGACAAACCCTATTACTTTGTATTGAAGACAGCAAAAGTCGTAATCCTCCAAATTGATCTTGTTTATGTAGCGATCCCGAAAATTTATAAACAATATAAATAAAATAAATCGTGTACTTCGTGTTACAGTTTTATTATTTTTTTCTTATATACAGTTTAAGGATTCTAAGCTAACAACAAAAATTGTTTTTAATGTAGTTTACAAAATTAAATGTAACAGGTGTAATGCTTGTTATAAAAGTTAAACTAAACATTTTTTACAAAAAAGAAAGGATTCAATTGTCACAAATAAAATTGGTACTGCTTTAAGCAAACACTTTTTGGATTTTGGATATGTTTTTGGATGTTAATAACGAAAAATTTTGGAAGAAGAATAGATACTTTTTAATTTTTGTTTTTCCTAAAAAGTGATTAGTTGTAGCTTTACAATTTTGAAACAGATTACCAGTTTCTAAATATTTTGCATGAACTTACCAAAGGTAATATGGAAATATTAGACTTCATTGATGAAACGTCCTTTTAAAATTTGTTTAATCTGGTGCAGCTTTCAAATGTCAACACGCCTTTTAAATTTTATTTCGTATTTACTTATGTGGAATTTCAGAAAACACAAGTAATTAACGTAAGCTTGTTAAATGCACCAGTTGTCTTTTTCGAAATTATAGAATTTACAGAAAATAATTGTTTGCGAATTTTATACGCGATTAAAGTACAATTTTAATAAAATAGTTATTTAGAAATTTGAAAAATATATGTCTGCAAAAATGTAAATTATATATTTTTATGATTTTAAAAAATATACAAATAAGCGTGAAGGTATGAAGAAAATTTTAAAGTTCATCCATAAAGTTTGGTTTAAAATTGATATTTTACCAAATTACAAACTTCTAGTTTCAGATTGTTAGTAAATTGAAAAATGTGAAAATCTCTTTGTATGGTTATTAAGCGAAAAGAATATTTAACAAACCCCCGAGCACTTTAGAAACTGCCTCTGGCAATCCAATTTCAACAACTGCAATATAAATGATATATCTACTTACACCATTAATTGTTGTTTGATTTATTACAGCAATGTCTTGCACGACAAATTTATTTTTCTTATTTTATTGGGGGGTCAATGACCATTTGACCCAATGAAGAAACCGCCACTGATCAAATGTTTATAAAAATAGATATCTTTTTATTTTTGAAGTATGGGAGAGTCCAGGCGAAACGCTTTGCCTATTTTTATGTCTTTAAATACAGGAAAAATATTTTCAGACTTTTTCGATGGCTGAATGTTGTATCTGTAGCTGAATTTGGTATCAATCATTGCAATTAGTTTGAACAAAGAAGCGATATAAAATCACGTTAATTTTAAGATCTGTTAGTTTGTTTAAACGATTATCCCTTCTATCAATTTAAAACTTTCAATTTTAATTCAAAATATTGCAAAGATTTATTTCAAACGTTTGTTGTTATTTCTGTTTATTGTATTTAATATTATAATTTGAAATTATAAATTTAAAAAATTTCAATATTAGAAATTTTAATTTCTATAGCTACTTACGTCTACTTACTAATTCGTTTGTTTTCTGTTGAAAATTTTGAAATGTAATTAGCCTCGGGATGATGAATACTCCAAACCCAAGTTTTAAAAGAATTTCGAAAAAAAAAATCTAATTTCTATAGTTAATTACCTCTAGTTACTATTTAAAAAGTTGTTTTTTTTTTGTTTTGTTTAATTTGTGAAATAAATTCCTAAAGAGTGACACTAAATGGTTAAACGGCTTTGTTTAACGGTTTACCTAATGTTAAGCGTCATAAACGGAAATATTTAAAACCTATTATTCACAGTTAGTGTTATGTCAGAAGTACATCTCGCTACAACTCATTATCAAAATTTCCCCCGGTTTCTAAAAATTAGTGTACCTACGCTATTTTGTAGTAAAATTTCTAAATAGCCAAACGATTTTAATTTAACCGTGTTAGCAAATGTTAAGCTTATAAAGTAAATATTTAAAAACATATCCGTTGTTAACGTATTATTCAGAAAAAACAATCTCGTGCGAACTGAATTAAAATTAGGTCAATTATTTCATTAATTGATTATTAGATTTGATCAGGTATTGATCTGCATTTTTTCGTAAGTATAGCACATGTTAATCTACCCGAAATTAATTGGATAACACTTTATTAGACTTTGATATGATGCTTGTTTATATTTTTTTTGTACCTAGGGGCGGTGTTCTTGTGACGAAAATTCGCTGACGTAAATTTGACGTCACTTACATGACGTTGATTGGAATGCAACACCCTGAGGAAATTATAAGATTAGATGTTAATCTACCCGAAATTAATTTGATAACACTTTATTAGATTTTTGATATGATGCTTGTTTATATATTTTTTTTGTACCTAGGGGCGGTGTTCTTGTGACGAAAATTCATATGATGCTTGTTTACATTTTTTTGTACCTAGGGGCGGTGTTCTTGTGACGATAATTCGCTGACGTAAATTTGACGTCACTCACGTGACGTTGATTGGAATGCAATTAGCCTCAGGGTGATGATTCATGGCTGTCTCCCTTCTACTTCATTAGCTTACACTACTCCAGTGGAAAATGTGAAAGATTTGAGAAATCGGATAATTGATAGGTGTAATTCAATAAGAAACGACCCTGGTGTTTTTGAAAGAGTTCGGCAGTCAATGAGGAGAAGAATGGATTCATGCATCCTAGCTGCTGGTAATCATTTTCAACAGTTCTTGTAGATTAAGAAGCTTTTCATGTAATATTTAGATAATAAAATAACGTTATTGTCTAAAAACCTACATTGCCCTGTATCTTCGAAACAAAGCGGCTTTCCGAAAATCATCAAAAGACAAAATATTTTTTAAATAACCCAGGGAATCACTCCTTAAATTTTTGCCGTATGTTTACTAAACACCCTGTATATCACACCTACATAGCATCTAAATTTGTACTTAAATACAAAGTCCCTTTTAAAATTCTCTATTTTTCGTGATAATTTTCTGATTACTGTTCAAGTATAAATGCCCCTAAACGTCTAGAATGCGCTGCGTTAAACATCACCTCGAAACAATAATCAATACATTAAATTAATACACACTCTCCCTAATGTACGCAGTTGGAAACTAAAAGAGAAAATAAAAAGATTAAAAAGATGAGTAACTTATCGAATCGAATGATTGTTCTCGCCATCAGCATCCCCTTGCAAGTCGCGTGTCAAACACAGACAACCCTGATTGGATGAGGGGTTTACTGTTTCATGACAATCATGCACTGTTTACTTCATGTATAACACATTTTTAGCCACCCTCACATTATGTTTAACACACATCACTTTTAGATTTATTATATTGTTTGTTTTCAAGTTAGGAATTTGTCTCCGCAATGATAATGACTTCATAGCTGCAGTAACTGAATATCCAACACTTCCAGTTTTTTTTCATGTTTAAAACACATAAATTTGGTGTTTTCTATGATGCTGTTTAATATATCAGTAACAAAATAAGAGTTTAGTAGATCCCAGAGCACGAAAATATCGAATTATATTGAAAACAAAGTCAAAAACGGTGTTTTTAAATTTTAGTCGATTTTTTTGATTTAAATTGATTATTTACTTAAAATTGTTCCACCTTTATAAATTATGATCTAAATCAAATTTATTATTACAAGAAAACCCAAATTTTTAAATTAATGCAAGTGTCTCGTTTTTTAATTAATCGCATTTTGCAATTTATTTTTAATGCCACAATGATTTTTGGAGAATAATTTTAACCATAATTATTTAAATATACTCCAACTTAAAATAAAAAAGAACCTTAAATCGCTTAAATACACTACTCATCAAAATTAAGGTATATCAACTATATAACACAAAAAGTACCCCCTTCAACTATAATCGACGTTATAACACTTTTACGCATTAATTATAAAGACAAAGTGAACAATTTCTTAATAATTAATACGTATAAGTTTCATAACGTCAAGGGTAGTGGAAGGGTGTACTTACTTATTATTTTATATACTTGTTCCCTTAATTTTGGTGAGTAGTGTGTAGGGTTATTCAAAAGTAAGTAACATTTTATATCTGCCGTAATTTTCGCACTTAGTTACCCGGTTTTAAAATTTTGATTTAAATCTATTTTTGAAAAAATCACTTAATTTAAATAGCGATTTAAATCAAGCATACATTGTACTACATCTAGATTGAAAGAGTAACTTTTTAAAACGACGTTTTGAAATTAGCAAAAGAAACATTTTAATTTAAGTTCTGTATTAAGAAAACATTGATGTTTCTGTACAACGCTTGATTGAGGAAGTCAGTTGATATTAGTTTGCGGAGATTTGATAATTTTCAGTGACTTTCCTTCAAATTTCAGTGTAATCCGTAAATTTGTTTGAAAATAGTGTCCAAAATTGGATTTTTAAATCAGTTATCAGTTTTTTACTATCTAATATTTCCAGTATAGTATATATTTTATGATCGTGAAAAAACAATTTTGAGGAAAGTTTCGCGACTAAAATTTGAAAAATATCTGTGTTTTCGACGCGTTAAAATATATCTGAAACTACTACACCAATTTTTATTTAATTTGAAACACATATACATTATACAATCTGTCCCAGGACTAGCCGAACATAAGCGGATGTAACATTGGGAAACAGAATCTCGTATATCTCACTGAAAATCGCATACGGCATAACAATGAAGAACGCATATTTTTCTATTACTCGGTAAATATTTTGGCAACTTCCGGTTTACTTAGGCTTAAATCAATTAATTTACGGTTGCAATTAACAAATTCGGCTTATAACTCCGAAATTACGTTTCCCCGAATGCGTGTATTCATAGCTTAGCTAGTAAACAGACAATGCCCGCTCGCGAAATTACAACAGTACCAAAAGTGCAGCACGTTCAAATCTCGCTCACTGCTATTTTTTTGTAATTTCTATTTATCTGTTTTATTTTACAAGAGCCAAATAATGTTTTTGTACTGCTTTTTATTAAAAAAAAATGGATAAACTACAGAAAATATTATATTTAAATAAATCTTTATTGAGTCATCTTTGCATAATAAAGTATTTGACATATAACAAACTCAAAATAACAATTCGGCTATTTCACAACCATTGCATCATACGATTTTAGACGTTTCAATTGAATTTATATCAGCTGATTTGAAAAATTTCAGATTATTTCGCTTTTCTCAATATTTATTAAAAATCTTGAATTTTGCAGATACCTACAAGTAATTCAATGGGTAATATATTCTTTGAGGCTTTCGCGGTTTCTCGAATTGTCAATATTGCAATTTACTTTCGGCTTAGACCGCGTCGTCATTTGGGAACTACACCCAGCATAATCAGGTAAGGACCAACCTGTAACTTGTCTGCCTTTACAAGCATTTGCTCTAGAATTTGCTCAGACTTCTAGAGCAAATGCTTGTAAAGGCTTACCTGATTATGCTGGGCGTAGTTCCCAAATGACGACGCGGTCTAAGCCGAAAGTAAATTGTAATATTGTCAATGGGTAATGTTTACTAAATAGTTTTATAGTGTTCATAATCATTTAAAATTAAACTACCATTGAACAGATATTCGTTCTTCATTGTTATAACGTTCAGGGAGATATTATACCAGATTTTCAGTTTCCCTATGCTTGGCTAGTCTTGAGACACATTGTATATAAACAAAATTTCATTTCCAACACTATGATTATTAAAAATAAAAATTTAAATTGAAACCACTAATGAACGTTCCCAATTTGAAGGAAAAGTGGGTACTTTTATTTTAAAGATTATTTGATGTCTATCACGCTAAATAGGGATATAAATACAAAATAATAAAAATCCGAGTAATTACTTACGTAGTTCCGTTGCCGACTTTTCGTATTTGAGGATATACAATACTGCAGGACGCTTCGGTACATGTCGTGCAACTCCACACAGCTTATAAATTACATTTTAAAAAGAAGTTATCAAAAAAGCCTGGGTCGTAGACCACGGGTTCCGTTAGTATTCAATATTTAAGAATCTAAAGAAAGTACAAAATTTGGAAGTATGCTAACGTCCAGACGAATTGCTTTCGCCATTGTTATTAAATAGTGTTTGTTTTATTTCACTTAAGGAATCAATAGGCAATACAAAACCATATTAATTAACTTAAATGTATGCAAGCAAAATCTGGTGGTAAACGAGCCTTAAGTGTTACACAAGCATAGCCCCTATTTGACAAATTAAATTATCTTAAATTAACCGAAATTGCTGGGATCGTGTGAAACGCAGTACATATTTACCGAAAATATTTGCATATGTAAAGTAACAATGAGGACAATAGTTTGGACGATGTCGTCAAACAATAACCATAATTAATTGCCAGCAATTAGCAAATAGTGTGCTGGTGACTGATACAAAACACCCGTTTCAATCATCCAATTATTCTTGGCAAGAATGATAACCCTTTGAGACCTCTGTATGTGATAGATATGTAAATACGAATGATGGTGATGATGGGGAGCAATTAGTAACAACGTATAAGTAAAAACACTTAAAATGTTTGCTTTTGCCCGATACTATTCAATAACGAAGAAAAGGTATAGTTATACAAACAAATCAGACATACTTTCCTCGCTTTCATGTCATATTTGATAACGTATACTCTTGGGTAAAATTAGCTCGGTCTTCCTGACAAAATGAGGTAGAAACTAATTTACAAATGTATGCAGTAATGACATAGTACACAGAAGTAATATTCATACTTATTATTTTACGCAATATATGACATTTCCGTGCCTATAAATATTAAAATTATTTATTCTGTAGATAATTGCTGTAATATTTACCGTGGTAGTAATAGAAAGGCATTTGTGGTAAAATTGAAATGTCAGGTAATCGCCTCATCAATTTTTAGCCGTGCCTAGGTGTTATAAATCAAAGATTTTACCTGGCCACTACTATAATTTTTTGGGCAACGATTTCCTTGATAAGCACCGTATCTATTATTTGAATCTGTCCACGGCGGTAACGAATAGAGTAATTTGTGACAACGTATATTTTGGACGTCAACAATAAATGAGAAAACTGAAAAACTCCATAGTTGTCAATTACTTATAACTAGTAATCACCCTTTGTGCTCTTGCATAAATGATTCCGTACACATGGTTGTCTGCTTTTATAAGTAAACCCATATTTAATACACGTTTCGTGTTTGAAACAAGAGATAGTATGACTATTTATTCTCATATAGAAAAAGAAACAATTTAAAACATGTCTGTTATATGTTGTGTGACAACGTTAAAATGGAAATTATTAATAAAATCTTTTATCAAAAATAAGCACCATGATTTTTTGAAGTTTATTGGCTTTTAGAAATGTGTTTAGTTTCTTCTCTGAATTCCTTAATTCCTTTGTAATACAACATTTAATGAATTTTTATAGTTTCCTATACTTTCAGAATAGGGAAGCATTTGACTTCATGAAAATTTTCGAAACTGAGATTTTGATGGAAATACATGTTTGAGTTTCGAGGAACCCTATAAATAGTTTTTTCTATTTCGGTTTTTTAAGGTTATTCTTAAAGCATTGTTTTAGCTACAAAACAGTGTTTTAAGAGAGTCTTTTAAAGCATTGTTTTTAGTAAAATTTCACCAACAAAGATTGGTATTCATGATATATTCATGATCAAATTTGGTAAATTTAGTATGTATGCCAACATATACATACTAAATTTACCAAATTTGATCGCAGCAATTTTTTATAACGTTTTTTCATTAATTCTCCTCAATAGAAAAAGACAATGCCTTATGCAACTTGTGTTTTAATATACTATTTTAAAACTGTTTTGTCTGTGGGTGAATGAGTGGCTGTTTGCGCCTCATAACCCCCACAAACGGATAGTCCGATTTCAATGAGCTTTGGAATGTGGGAGTAATTCATCGGGAAAATATGTTTATAAAAATTTGAAACTAGAAGCAAAAGTTAGATATGTGTTTTGGTAGCAATTTTTTAAAAATTGATTTACCTAAATATGAAAATGAAGACCTTGGCAAATTCAACGTTTTTCTTCCGATTTTTCTAACTCTAAATTGTCGACGACTACGATTTTTTTTAATTAATTATTATTGAAGAACAAGTAAGTATAAGTTTTGAAAATTATAATAGCCCTAAGAAAGCACAACGTTACCGTGTACAAAAAAGTTCGAGAATATAATAACTGTTAAGTAAAAATATTTTGAAAATTTTGAATATTTAAAAAAAATTGGTTCAAACACTGCCCATGCGATTGCTTTTAATTTCTTAAGCTAATTGAGCTAAAGATGTGCTATTATTTAATTCGTGTCGCAGCCGCTAATTCCTAGGTGAACCCTTCTAAGTATTTTTGAAAATGTTGGGTTTAGCGACTAATTTACTTATGAGATGAAAATTCGTATAGTAACTGCCCCAGAGGCATACAATGTTACAAACTTCGAGAACTTTTGGAACTACTAAAACTACGGATTGAAAAAATTTCACACATTTGACATTTTCAAATACATATTGCTGTAAAACAGGTTACACGATTTTTTTAAATATTCTATAAGCTAATAGATCTAGGGTTCGTGTCCTAGCCTGCTGATTTAGTTGTGACGCTTTCTATGTATTTCTTCAATTATCAGAATGGGATGATATTTGGTATTGTAAATGCCCCAGAAGTTTTGACATTTAAAAACAAAATACTGCTCAAAAACTGATCACGCGATTTTTTTTAAATTTTTGTAGGCTAATATCGAGCTAGGGATGAGCTACAATTTGTGCGCGTCCCAGACCGCTAATTTCTCGGTGACGCCTTCTATGAATTTTTGAAAATTGAAAATGAATGCCCTTTCATTTAATAAACTTTTCGGTTCGCTAGCCGGTGACTTTAAGTAATCCGAACCCTGACCACAACATTATGTTGAATCGACCGTGGTTATCAGTGAGGTGGTGGACATGGCTTAGCTTGTTTTGACTGCACGTCGTATTATGTCTTTTTAGTTGTATGACCGGTATCTTCCTATCCTTGTGCAGTGCAGCAAATAATTGGGATATATCTCTTTGACGCGTTGCATTTGATCTCTGGTAAATAGTGTCAATGTGATTTTGTTTTTTACTGCCACTGCTGGGGAGCTACAATATTGTGCATAAGTACTTTTGAACATAGAAAAAGTAAAAATTTCTCGAGTATAGGAAAGTCGAAGCAAAGTGCTTCGCTCATTATTAAAATTTGTAATATATAATGCCTCTGATAATTTGTAAACAGTAACAGTAAAATAAATGCACTAATAAGTAATATTCACGGGAGCTACTCCTTTACCTACCACCCGACCTCCCCACCTGATTTATTGGGAATCAAATTCTGATTTTCAATCTTCGATCGGACCCCAGCGTTTTTCTGCAAAAATTCAAACCAGTCGATTTTCATGTTTTATGTCGTAAGAGGGACTTTATTTTCTAGTTTTCAACTGTACTGATATTCTTGTAGACATTCCGAGTCTTGAGAACGATGATTGTGTATTATGTACCTGTACAATAATCAAGATTTGTTGGAAGATGTATCATGAATAATTGTTACTGTATTGGGTAACTGCTTGACAGTTTTGTACAAAAAAAAGTATTACTTACCAATGAATTTTTATCACTTTTAATAAAAGGTTAAGTTGGGTATTCAAAAAATTATATTTCTATTTTATTCTTTCAAAATTTTGCTACCTTCAATTTTTAAGCCCTCCAACCTATGCATTCATTCCATTGCACACCATAAACAGTAAAGCCAACTATCGTGCTTTTAATTATTTTCAATGGACTGTCTTGTAAGGAAAATAACGGTTTTAACAAATACATTCTTAAAAGATTAACGTATAAGCAATTCTAGTCACATAATCTTTCTGAGAGACTGGTGGCTTATATGGGTTTCAAGGTAACCGCCATCCTTGTATTGCATCCAAAACAATTGCCACATAACTGTATCAACGCATTATTCAGCTATTTAGGTGTTCCAGGTTACGTTTTTGGCTTACTTCTTTTAAATTTCAAATCATGATCGGATTCTTTACTCGTTTGATCTTATGGTGTTTTCGGCTTTTCTCGCCGTTTGCCAACTGCCTCTGTCTAACCTTTGGTCTAGGGTTATTGTAACTATTTGAAGCAATCCTCACTTTAAGATTCCCCCATCCGCCAACCGACGGACGAGCTTTATAGGATCGGTTGGTATTAAAAAACTCACTTTATTTAATTAGAATCATTGGGAGAATAGTTTTGTATAAATAAATTTTGTTTCTGTTACTGTCCAGAAATGCTTTGTATATTTATTTTGTCATAAAATGTCAACGACAGAAAGGAGTGGACCATTTAGTTGTCATAATGATATACGTTCAAAAAGGAGTAGTACAACAATATTGCTAGTCTTCGACTTATTATGAAGAAAAGTATCAAGTTTCAGAACCTCGGTCCCTTTTATCATCTATCTTGAAAATACTGAAGTAATGGTTGCACCCGGCGTCAAGCTGTCTGGTATTCAAGGACAAAGTTATACACATTACACAAGTGCATTTTCTAACAAAGCTGCTCTAGAAACAGATAGTTCATGAAGTAACAAAACAAACGCTACAGTGGAGAATACGTCGTTTCATGTTATTGCTAGCTTCCAGTTGGCTGATTTAATTTATCCAAGTAGCTACTTCGTTTATTTTAAATTGCTGTTTCAGAAACTCAAATGTAATAAACTTTATGAAAGGAAGCAGATATTAGGGTTTCCTCGAATGAAATATGTTTTCAAATGTACTGGCGTGTCTATTAAATTGCAAGATAACGTACCAGCAAGGTTGTTCAAGCTCAACTTTTTCCTCGGCTAGAATTAGCTTGACTTTCCCGTTCAGACAAAACCACGAAAACAACAAAATGAAACCTTGTTTAGAATTAAAAGTAGAGATTGGAAAGAATTTGATTTGCTTTTCAATATCGCAGCGAGCGCAAAGTTATTAGATTTAGGTGCACCACAGGAAACAGTTTGTTAAACTACAACTGCAGCAGCGCTACCGCTTTTCAACCGGACGATACACTGATGATAGACTGCCGGTTATTAGCTTGTATTTTATAAATAATTTTCAGGACTTGACTTTAACGGATAGAAGGCGACATGAAAGGTCCAATTTAGGAAACAAATTGAAAAAGGCGAATTCGTTTTAGAAAATAAAATTTTAGATTATTCCTAAAAGGGAAAGAAATTCTATAACTACTCATTCGTACACTGCGGCAGCTTGCTTAAATCCTTACTTAAAATACACTCTACTGCAGAATGTTCATTATAGGACAAATCATAAATAATAACATGCTGCACGCTGCTTGGGTTGCATAATCTCAGTTGCGGCCGCCGCGTAGGTTGTATTATCTCAGCTGCAACTGTATTCCTCTCAAGTTGAGACAGGTTGAAGGTATCCAGATTTTTTATATCGATAGATACATTGCTGCTCTAAAAATCACACGGTAAAAATTTAATGTATGTCGACGACAATTATGTTTCTAAATGAGTAAAAATTCTTAAGTTACAAGTTAATATTTGTAGCGATTCACAGTTGTTTTTACTTTAAGGCCATTTTTATTTATTTAATTTATAAGTTCTAGCTTTACTTCGTTGAAGTTCATCTGGAGTATGAAGGATAAAATACTTTATTGCTTCAACAATATTTATTTATTTTAACCTTATACGTATTGCGACATGTTACATGCCATTGTCAAAGGTTTTATTAAAAAATAAACAGTTAGTATTGCTATAGGAACAACAGAACTCGGTGACTTGAGATCTTGTTCTTCAGATGACTTGATTTCTTATTCCAAAATGTCCAATAACGGTTAAGAAATCAATTTGCTCATTTATAATTTTATAGTTTTTAAATGTTTGTGAATTTTAAATGTATATCCGATTTACGTTTATCATCGCAAAAGTGTAAAAATTTTTATAGTGTTATTAGAAGTCATTGAATGATTGTGTTCTAATAAGGGTTTAATGTAATTGGATTTTTGGGTGTTTATGTTTGTAGCAACGTACGTGTTCTTTGTACCTAATATCAAAATTTCTAATGTTTTGGCTTATATAAACCTAATTATAATGCGAACAATTTAATTTGTAGATGCCTGATTTAAGTATCATCTGTTTTTGAGTTTGCATTAAACAAAGTGTTTAAAACGTTTTTAGCCGTTTTAAAACTTCTTTATATTTATTTCTCTATTATAATTTATTTCATCTAAAGGAAGCGTTAAAGCGCCGTGTATCATGGGCCTGTATGCTGCTAATTTATATGTTTTACAATGACAAGAATCGTGTGGTCTGTTTGTGTAGGTTTTCTATAAACAGGGTATTAAAGTTTATTAGTTCAATTAATTTTTGAATAAATCTAAAAATTTCAGTTTCTAGTGTAAATCTTATGTTCGGATGCAAGCTGTTAAGAAAAATTAAAATGTCCTTAATTAATTCAAATGCACTACCAAAACATGTTAAAATGTCATCAATATAACGAAAACAAAATATAACTTTCTCAGAATGGCTTGATTCAAATATTTGATCTTCTAAATTTTCCATAAATATATTGGCTAAAAGAAGTAAAATTGGAGCATGGGTGATAAACCATCTTTTTGGAAAGTTTATTATTAAAAGTAAAATAATTTTGATTGGTGCGAAGTTCAAAAACGGACTGAGTTGATTTAATTATTGTAACTTTGCTCCAATCAAAATTATTATATCCGTTTATTAAATAAAAGGGCACGCGTTTTCGATTTCAAAAATTCATAGAAAGCATCACAGATAAATTAGCGGATTGGAAGGTCAATCAACTGTAGCTCATTCCTATAATTCTAAGTCCATAAAATTAAAAAAAAACAGTCTTCAGATTTAATCTTTTCAAAATTCTTCCTGCACAGTAATATCCTATCTCTATGGGGCTATTATAATACCAATAATTTAATCCCGATCTGTCAACTCACTTTGAGTAATAAGGCGTTAAAGACAAAACTTTGAATTTAATCTAAGATCCTCTATCAGATTCCGCTTATAATACCATAATTGTTTATAAAAAGAAAACAATAAAAAGGGTACCCTACCTACCTGCAATTTGTTAATTGGCAAAATGCAGTTTCTGGAAACGCAAAACACAGCTTTCTATTTTTACCAATGTTACAGCGGCATTTTCTTCAAAAATGTGGTGTAGATGATTACCGACTCGCGTGATTTGCAGTATAAAAGTGTAGCTGACCATTCTTTGTTTAAAAATAGTTAAATCCAAAAACGATGAATAACTAGTACTACTATTACAAACCTTAAACTAATCGCTTGTAATGACTCGTCCTTGTTCGCAGAATTTCTCCAAAATTATCGCTTATAATTTTTTTAAATGAGTCACCCTTTTTAAAACAAAATTCAATGTAACAAAATTTATTCTACGATTTGTATGGAAAATTAAAAGATGAAGTAAATATAGTTGTTGTCATTTGAACTAAATTACAGAATATTTCTGAATTATAAAACGAATGGATTATGTAAAGAAAGTATCAGCTAAATCGCCTCGTATCAGTGGATACGAAATACTTTTAACTTATAAAATACTATGTTTCAAAACAAAGAAGAGGCAAAAAATACGTAAACACTCCAAAGAGGAAAAATCAAAACTCCTTTTGAGCGTTTTCCATTTTTTCTCATTATTTTGATAGGTGCCAATAGAACACCTTTAAATGCGCTGTAACGTATCTTTATTGGTTTATGTTGACTATTAACATAACTTTCTACCACCATAACAGAAATAACTGAAGTATTTTCAGTACAGCGTGTATACCGCGCAAACTAACACTTTCTTTACTTGTATACGAAAACAATCTTTGATGTCTCCCTGTGCGCGGCGTTTTTGCCGGTCGTATAGCCTATAAAGAACAACATGTCATGGTTAACTAACTAGATTTCACAAAAAATAGACTTTGTGCGTTTTCCCCTTGTAGTTTTCGATTGTATTTATTTTTACCAATATTCTGTTATATTAAATTGAGGAACATATTTATGTAGATAATGAATATAAAAAGAAAGGTATAATAAAAGACAATAATCATTTCGGCATGTTTACATTTATTTCAAAAATCAATAACTATATAAAAGTGAAAAAGTTTACAATTGAAAGACTGTCGGTAGCTCAGATCGTGAGTATGGCGATAACTGAAATGCACCAATGGCTACACTTTTTCCATACGTCACAAAAATATAATAATATATAGTTATATATGTTCATAAACATGTATAAAACGTATGACAGTTATATCTGAAATAATATACATATTAAGCAACCTTAAATCAACTGGTTTATGTTTTATTGGTCTGCCGAGGGCATATCACGGATGGGCCGAAACCCGGACTCGGCCCGGCCCTTGGTCCAGCAGCTCAGGTAATAGTACATACAACATAGAAAACGAAAGAAGGAAATAATTAACATCGTACAGTTAGTTACGAATCTTTATGGCCTATTCAGTTCATAAAATCAATAATACACAAACAACACAATTAGCACATAAACATATTAAAAATTAGAAAACCTCTAGTCAACCCTAAAACAAAACGACTATACTGACTAGGGAATAAAATTACAGTTACAAACGAAAACATTCTGTAGAAATGTATTCGGAGATCAGTTGCAACAGGATAAATTGCCGTTTCGGCAAATCACAGAGACGCTTTGAAGAGCGATCCACATACTGCAGCATTCCTAAAATTACTTAAAATCTACGCTAAACTACTTAAATTGCTTTAAATTTTTTTAAAAATATTAGCGCTCTATATCAATATATGTGTTCCTATCTTTATGTAAAAAAGTAAACGTAAGCTATTAACAAGCGAAGTTGTGGCCAACGGTTTACAACACAGTGTGGGCGTCCACCCTGGCCGGGATTGTCTGGGGGCCATAAAAGGGCTCGTGGGCCACCGGCCGGTGGAGACATGAACACAACTGACGGCAATGATCATATTTACAATAATTCAGGTGCGGGCTGATCGGCACGCGTCCAGCTTTCGCCGCACCGCACTAATCTAACTAGCAGAGATCATGTGGAAAACCTTTAGGGCAGCAGACTGCACCGAACACTATACAAAAACGTACTAAGTCAGACTCATGGTAGCGAAAGCGAACAAGGGACGATGTCCCGCCCACCTGCTTGGCACGATTCAATCTTTGGCTATACTGAATCCAACTTTAGAAAAACCAAAAACTTTATATACATAATTACACGTAAAATTATCATAGAATTTTACTTCAAAAATCAAATTATTTCTAATCGTAAAATTCCTGAGAGGACTGCGACGCAAACGGACAGAGGGCCGCTCGTCGTCGCCCTTACTGAATGAGATCAATCGTTTGATTAGCTCTGTTCTCTTTGGAACCGACAATTACATAAACAACACTAAAGGTGGTATACCAACTCTAGATCGCAACTAAATGTTCTACGTACAGCCTTAACCCTAGAAAACACTCTATATACAATACAAAATCAATAATGAAACACACCGAAAATAAACGACAAACAAAAATATTATAGCAACAGGGAATTCGCGTACTGCGTATTATACGAAGCAAAATCACTGGATTTCTTTAGCAGAAGGCCTTCCGCAGAAATCGCTACAGCTTTGGATGATTTCGTGGTGCAGGGGTAGCTGCGAAGTTACCGCGCCCGCAGCAAATGCCAGCCCACCACGCAAATTACGGCAGTCCAAAGGGGGCCACTGAAGGGTGCAGGAACCAGCTTCGACAGCAAGCTCTCTGATCCGCAGGACTGTTTATCTGAACTTGATTGTGAAGACTTTTCCTGCTGCAACAAAAGAGAACAAAAATATATTTCTGTAGCAGGTCTGACCGGAACGAGCATAGAACCTGTGCTCGCCACAATACTGCGGTATGGTGCTGCTTATAAACTTGTCGCGCTACCTGCAACCCACAACCCCTGTTAACGTTGCTGGTTTTCAAAACGGTCCATCTCATTCATACACTGATCTAGTGCCTCAATTTGCTAGTGATCTACCAAGGAAATATTTTAAATGCAAATACGTTCGACAACGTTAAGACAGCAGGCAGATAAAACAACCCAGTTAGCAATTAGTATGAAGTGTTAGAATTTCAAAAAATGTTGTAATTGAAAGAGAGGCAATGGTAAGGTAGTTACTTTTCTTTTTTTTTTTAGTTTTTCTTTATTACAGGGTTTCAGTGGAATCTAGGAAACTAAAGCCCCCAAAACAAAATTCGCCGCAGTTGCAGCGGAACTTTGCGAAAAGAAAAAATCCTAGGTGCGCCAATGCTTGCAACACTACAGAATAATAAATTGACAAGGGGTGGTAAAAAGCAATAAAATCTCTTTGTATAATTAAACTATGTACTTTACTTAAAAAACAGGCTCTTAATTCAGCATCATTAAAACCTCGAGTATTAAAGCCCCGAACAAACAAACGGTCACTCTCGTTCTAGCCAAGTCTATTTTTAGGTGTTGCTTTTAATAATTTAGTTTTCTAAATGAATCTCGCATTAAAATACATAGCAAAGCTTCATTTTATGACAACCATGAGACTTACTTTGTCATCATCGTGTATTTGATTATTGATTTTTCAAGTTGTCAAAGCAATACACAAGTAAACCTTTTTTATGAATAAATGGGAAGACTGGAAGTAACTACCGTTCATTAATGAATGATCAGAGTTGATAGTAATTTTAAGCCTTCCCATTACCTCTTGCAATTTTTCTGATTACTCTATTCCAATTTACACCCTCAATTGCCCTCCTCAATTTATTTAAGAGCTTTTCAAAAATACAAGAAAATGCTAAACAGGACGTGTTATATAATTATTAATAGGTTGTACAGGTACCTACAAACGTAAATGTTCTCATTTAAGTTTTTGGCAAATGGTGTTAAGGCCCACCTTCCATATTTACTAAAAGGGCGAATATCCTCGTAAAGTTTAACTTAATATCCCCACCCCACCCCCAGTATCTAAATTGATACTATAATAAACATTAGAGGTTTTGGACACGCTTCCTTTCAGTTTGTTATTTCATTGTAAAATATGTCTCTTGCATTCTTTTAAGCCCCCCTCCTTCGGATTTACAAGTATAACTTTTTAGGCCAGATGTTACACTTTACATTCTGTCTATAAATATATATGTATATCGTAACTATACATTAATTCTATTATAAAAGTGCCCTTCTTTTTCAAAATTACGTACAAATTCGTACTGGGTTTTAAATTAATAAAGCAACTTCCGAAAAAACTAAATAGTAAAAAATCTGTACCAGAAACATGCTCGTACTGGAAACCTACACAAAAAATATTTTGGAAACAATTTTAAAAATTCAGAATTTTGTTTTCTTTCTGAAATCCTATCGAAATACTTGCCATACAAAGTCGAGAAGGTATTTATTATGTAGAGGTAGATGATATCAGTTCTAACAAAGAAAAGCCCTGAGCATGCAATATAAACAATTGAGTAAACATAATTGTATTTTAATTATCTATAAAGCGGTAAACCAAGGTCACTGCAGTAGGATACGATCGCTTAGCAATGACGATATTGTGAACTACGACAATAACTGTCCTTAGCTACGCAGTAAGAATAAGAAAAAAAATAAGTGAGGCAGATAACGTAATTTAGATTATCATTAGGCACTTAGGCGCAATTACAGTTACATTAAAGCTCTACTTTGAAGAAGCTCATGCTGAGGCTACCAATCAAATATCCCAGCCTTAAGCTTCTCAAAAAATTTGATTGAGGTATAAGCAGCACCACATTGAACAAACATGATAACACGAACCTGAGTCCACTCTTTGTTTGTGACCTCCACTGACACTGACACTTTTACTGGTTTGGTTTCCTCACAGCACGAGGGCTCCGACCGTGTACGTCTACGGCGACGACGTCGTGTCGGTGTTGACAAATTTTGGGCCCGGAGGATAGCGTCCAAATCGTTTTGAGAGCCGGCTGGACAGAGAGACAGGGCCAAATTGACCACAGGTTCTGGAGGTCGCCTTTCTGTATCTAACGGATCTCCTGGCACTTCTCTGCCGCGTCTGCTTGTGCTCGCTGGGGCTGTGGCACGTACTAAAAACAAAAAAAAATAGTTATGAAGTACCTAGTTTTGAGTTTTTGTAAAATATTACCGGCGCGGAGACCACGCACACATTATTGAACGTTTCGTACCAAAAGTGAGTCAGCTTCTCAACTCCGTGCTCTAAATAACTGCACAACTGTTTGATTAGATAGTAAAATACGTATCAATTACTGCACACGTATTGCACACTACAAGGCCACTCGTAAAAGGCTTATTACTAATCGGTCTTTACGGTATAATTTAAACGTAAATAAGAAAATGCAGTAGGTTACCACTGTTACCAGATCACAATCAATTTAAATTTACTACTATGTTCAGGATTTTAGTAATTGTATCACTCCAAAAATTAGTATTTCTCTGGCACAACGAACATATTAATATGCATAAGATAACGATTTTTCTTTAAGTTTCATGTCGGTTTTTTTAATTGAGTGCATTACTATGTTTTAATGTTAGGACGACTCAGAAAAGCATCACCCACTAGTATGTAAAAACAAAGCCAGAAAATATTAAAATTTTGACAAATATTGTTCACCATGTTGTCATTTACCCAGTATGTTTTGCAAATATTGGTTAACCTTGAAGAATAGAAATTTGTAGACTACAATCTACGTGACACTGAAAATAAGAGAAATTAAGCTAGGTAACAAGAGACACCTCATGGCGCCAGAAGTCTGGTGGCACCAAAACTGGTTGGTTTCCTATGCAAGATTTCTCGAGCCAGGTACCAATAACATTTTATCTAAAAGCTAAAGTAAATAAGTACGTTATAATTATTAAGAAACAATGACTGCATTTTGAAAATATTTTCTTTGTTGGCTAATATTATTTTGTATAATTATTTTTAAATGCAAAATTTACGCATTTAAGCATTCATATTATTTTATTAAACATGTTAACATTTTAGTTAGTACGTACAACTTCTTGAAATATTCAGAATATATTTTTTATTAAAAAATTCAATTTGCATATACCTAAATATTTTCTACGTAAATAAAACATGTGTTTCTTGAGACTAAAAGTTGAAAGAAGTTCTTCCAATTAAAATTTAAATCAATTATTTCATAGAAATAATTATGTACTGAAATGCTTTCAAATATAATGAATTTGCGGCAGAGTATTATTAATACTGGCAATAAAGCTTAAGAGTTTTTTGTACATTTTTAGTTAAAAATAAAAACTTTATTTCGTATTTCATTCCTGAATAAAAAATAAGTTTTCTTTATTGTGACAAAAATTATTATAAGAAAACTGGCACTATCCTTATTTATTTACTATATTACATATTTGTATTTATTATTTGTCAAGATAGTTGGCACAAAAAATTTCTGCTAATTAAACACAGAATAGAATAGCACAAAATCTATTTTATCTTTCCGTCCGCTCAAAAAAGTAGTACACGTTCATTAACCTTCTATTAAATTTTATTATAATATAAATAAAATCACACATTTTTATTTTTTAATAATTCCACCATTCGTTAAAAAATAATATTTCCTTTATTCATACAATTCTTAATTGTTTTGGTGTATAGTTGGTAAACAAAAAAAGATTCGCTTTTTCCTAAATCTAATTGTCACAGATACATTTTCCCGAATAACAACATTCAGTAGGCGACAATTCTAAATTGTCGTCGTCGTATCATTTCGAATGTATTAATTCAAATTGCAAATTAATAAATTTAACTTTCAACTCTTGCGGAAGCAAAAAACGACGATAGTCACGAGTCACTAGAATTTATAGATAGGATTGCACAATATAAATATCAGCTGGCATCATGTTAAGGTTAATTATATTCAAGCAAAAACAATTTTTGACCGATTTAGAACAGGTCCTAAAATTATTTCTGTAAAGTTGCTTACTAATTTTATTGTTTACTATTTTCTATTATTTTTAATGTGAAACTACATCTACCTTTCTAGATTGTTTTTTAAGACGACATAAAAAATCCTGAGTTTTGGGAAACCATCTTTGATAAAATATTTAATATGTATTATAGAAAACTGATCTTAAATTTTTTAAAATTTCCAGATTATACTAGAAAACAATTCTAACAAACAATCTTTTGGAAAATTCGGAAATTGTAAAATAGCTTCATAATTAAATATAGTTTACAAAAAAATTAGATCCCAGACACGTTTTTCTGTATGAAAATATTATAATGGTTTATAAAGTGGCATGTTCGTTATCTTTTTCTTTTTACTACAGGAAACCGTGATGAGTCAGTCGTAGCAATGCTTAAAACTTTAAATCCAATTAGCACTGGAAAGTTGCATATAACACTTGCAATTTTAGCCTTGAGGTTAAATTCTTATATCTCAAATGCAACTACAACTACATTGCTGATGACGCAAATTGAATTAGAAATAAAATTTAGCACTTACAATAATTCGGAACCAAATAAATAATTCTTAGATAATTTTGACGAATTACAAGTTTTTGGGGGAGGATATCCAAGTAAACATGAAAAAACGGGAATTAAAATTTTAAAAATTCAATACACAATTAACACACAAAAATCAGATTTGATATTACATTTTCTTATTTAAAAAAGTAAAGTAAATTCCAAAATTCTAAATTATGTCGCCTCTAAAAATTCAATTTTTTTAATTTAACACCAAACAAGTTCCCAAACCTAAAACTATTTTTTTAAGAATTTATAAATCTCCCGCGCTAATTTAAATACCAAATTAATTGTTTCTGATCAACAAAATCTGATAATATAAATATTTACACTTGGCTGAAAGTTTGCTTGAGTAAGTACTTTTACAATTTTGTTTGTCTATATTGGATAAATTTTATATTTTTATACATAATTTTTTTAGAGCTTAATTTCCGGATTAGGTATAAAGACAAATAAAAATTTTGGAAAAATCTTAAAACCGCTTCTTGATCGATTTTAATATATTTAAAACGCAAGTTTACAAGAGTAAAGATTATATGCTGCCAATTTATTAAAAGATGCACTTTCATAAATATTATTGTATTATAGGTATACGATGGTTGTTTGAATTTATGTAAAAATATAAAACCACCACAAGTATTACATTGTAGGATTTTAATATTAAGGAAGTGAAATTAAATGAGGAGGATCATATTATTTTTAGCGAACTTACCCCGCAAATTACCGCGATCACGCACAGTAGCGCGAGAGTGAATTAGCGTTATTTACAACTGAAAATAAGCGGTAAAACGGTGCATTTTGCGGTGTATGACCTAAAAACCACACCCGGAAGAACGATTATTAGAAGATAAACACATCACGCTGGTATAAATGTCGAAAATACGAACTAAAGACAGGTCGCTCAACACTTCATGGCCTCTGTTTTCTTCTCCATGGCGAGTTGAGTTCAGAAAACGCGCGGGAATTTTCGCGATTTCTAAAAATTTTTTAGTTTGGATGATTTTTCCTCACTCGGGTTCCACACGTGGAAGTTAAGCTTTCACAGTACACAAATACAGGGTTGAGGATTTTGAAATTTCTTTGGCTAGTTAATTTCACGAATTCGCGCCAGTCTGTCGAACAAATAAAGCATGTTTCAGCTTGTCCAGTTGCTCCACGAGTGGATGCTGCATTCTGTACGGAAAAGTAGTCGAACTAAACAAGCGTCTCGCGGCCGACCCTGAACCCCTGTTCGAGCTGCACGATCCCTAAGCAACAGGTACGAGCACTAGAAGTCCACACCACCGCGAAATTACAATTAAAAAAATTAAAATCACTTTTGGACGCAGGTTTTTTTTCATATGCACAGTTCACAAAGATTTTTTTGGGGGTCGCACCTTGATACGATTAGATATCACTTTAATTTAATCACAAACACCGTTTATTTAAATTTCCAAAGTTATAAATATTAAAAAAACTTACCTCTTGTCGAATGTTGAAACTGTCCTCTTCGGGAACGCTGAATTAATTCAATCTGTTGAATGGTGTGAAATAAATCAGAATAAAGTTGTTGAAGCAGAGCTTCTTCGTAATCCGAATCATCCTCCACGGTAAAAGGAATGGCCATCGTAAAAGAACAACACAAGTCACGCTCAACACTGGCGCGTACTCCGGAGCGCCGAAGTCAAACACAACCGTACGAGTCGAACGTTGCACAGGAATTGACGCTACGTTTACACCGAGGTCCACACCAAAGACAGATAAACGCACGAGTATTAATCCCGCACCCCGACACCGAACGCTGCACAACCGGAGTTCCCCCTGCAACCCGCAAACCCGGAAAGCACCCGGTCCGAACAACGTGCGATGCGAGGATAACGCAAGTTTTAAATCCCCAACCAATCGCCGCCGCCGATAGGCGTGTCCTATTTAAAACCAGAAGCAAAAATATTGCCCTTACGAACTTGAGAAAAGTAAACACTTCACCTCTGGCTACCTGTCTACTGTAATTTCAAATAGTATCATGATTTGTTTGCTTCTTATGCAAAAGAAACAACACAACCCCCAAGTGCCGACAACCGATTTACACTTTCCTAAGTTGTTTGGTTTTAAAAATGACAAATAGAAAAAGTAAAGAACAGTAACTAACAGAGTTATTGTCGGTCAACGATTTAATTATAATGGTAATACCAAACATGTTAAGTTTACGGTAATACATAGTTTTAGCAATATGAAATCCTGCACCTTTTATTAAAAGATAACCACATTTTTCCTGCACAAAATTATACCAAATTAATTTACTATAATACCAGATAAAACGTGTAAAAAATTTGTAAATCCTACCTCAACTGAAAGTACATTAATGTATTTAGTTTCATTTAAATGCCCCTAACAAATTTTGAGCAACATTATGTGGGAGCAAATTAACACCTTAATAACTGTCATTGGTTTCCTAAAAGTAGCAACTGACAATCTCAGAATAGTAACTTCAACTCAGTAATAATTCCTAACAATTTTCATGACTTACCACAATCTTACTTAATTATACTTAACACTTACTTCAATATAAATACTTCTATATAATTAATTATGAAAAATTTAAATAGCTGATAACATTATCTGTATATATCAGGGTGCAAAAAATTGCGATTTTTATTTTTTAAAAGTCAAACAAATCGATTTATGTGATTTAAATCGAATTTTTTTAATTTAAGGGTTGGTTTCTGTAGACAATATGCCAGCGTTATTATGCTGCGTTATTATGTACCATAATATGCAACGCATTAAAAATTATGCCGTTAAGATCGCTCTCTGGGTTCTAAAAAAGCTAACTTAATACCACATTCAAAATCACTGCCGAAATATAACCAATTATTCCTACCCCTTAACCTCTTAAACTAATTACATCTTTCCTTAACCTTAAACTCATTCACACTTGATGACCTCTTTATACTATCGTGTAACTCATTGTACATAACTGAACCTTTAACAAATAATGAATTATATAACCATCACCAGTAACACCACTATGAACGTGAAAATTATTTCTACTTCTTGTACAATAATTATGAACATCACGACAAAATCCAACACGTTTATTAAAATAAGATGGAATTGATCCTCTTATTATTTTAAAAATAAAAACCAACACTTGATATTGCAACAGTTCCCGCACATTCATCCATCCCAGTCTTACCAACATTTCTTTCGGACCTGTATACCAACCACACTTAAAAATTAATCTCATTCCCCGATTTTGCAATATCTGCAATCTATGTATAACCTCCTTGATTAATTAGATGCAGGACTGTACGACAATTGTAAAAATTTGGCTAGATAATAGAATTGTAGATTGTTTGTTGCGTGTACATGTATAACGAATTACTCACTCTTGCTAAAACATCTAATCTCTTACCTATTTTACGGGTAGTATAAATCCCTTCCAACTTAACTTCAATTTCATTTTCTCTAATTCTTGCATATAAGTTGCTACTAATGATACACATGGCTTTGGTTTAACAATATTAATTTTGAGTTTGTTCCCAGCAAACCAGACTATTTCTAATTCACTATTTAATCTACCAACTATTTCTATAACATCCCCTCCCTCTAAAAATATCACGGTATAGTCTGCAAATAAATGACACTTGCATAAATTCATAACACTACCTAAGTCATTAATGTACAAAGCAAACAGTAGGGGTCCCAATACACTTCCCTGGGACACTCCAACATCTACCGCCATTTCCTTAGACACCTCCCACATTTAATTTTTTGTTTCCTTCCTACCAGGTAATTATTTAACCAGTCTCAGGCTTCTCTATCAATACCATATTCATGCAATGTTGCCAGTAATCTTCTTGTATCCACTGTTTAAAAAGTCTTCTTAAGTCCAAAAACACTTCTCAACCTCAACCCTGTGTGCACTTTGCTGCGTCTGGTCACTGCCAGTATCATTAAAAACATCCCAGGGAGCATAGCGGCATTTTACCATATACTAAATTAAAGAGTATAATGTTGTACAATCATTAAGAACGTATAGTATTTTTTTTATATTGTGTACATGGCCAGTGCTACTATTTATGCCCCCTGAAATGTTTTTTAGCGATAATGGCAGTGCGCAGCAAAGTACACACGGTTCATATGTGTGAACCAATAACAGAGCCGTTGCGTCGCATTAACTGACTGTGCAGAATTATTTTTTTTTGTGTATGTATTTGTGTAAAAGTAAAAATTACTATACATTGAATGCAGTTCAAATAAACTACATAATTATTTAACACTTTTGCGTTATTCTATTCTAAGGTTACTACCAAAATGTGAATATTATTGTACTAATTAAAAAATTTAATATGATAACAACACCCCATTCAAAAACCGCTTAATTTAAATCAATGACTTATATCAATCGCTTGATTTAAATCATTATGTAAGTCATAATTTAAACCAACTTGATTTAAATCTTCGCACTCTGATAGGTATTATCCGTTTGACAATAATAATTACTATACCACTGACCCTACCGATTTTTCAGGAATTGACAACTGGGTCAGGTTGTTTGAGCATTAATCATAAAATAATAACTTCTATATACTGTAATCTAGTCGATAGAATCCGTATCGCAA
The DNA here is from genome assembly GCA_958336395.1 of Ctenicera cuprea. NCBI lineage: Eukaryota > Metazoa > Arthropoda > Insecta > Coleoptera > Elateridae > Ctenicera > Ctenicera cuprea. The sequence continues at coordinate 30,811,282 of OY284496.1, forward strand.
AACACTTTTTTGCTCCATGAATTTTCGTTATATCTAGATATACCAAATTTTATTAAAATCGCTCTAGTATTTCCTGAGATTTTACGTTACACGCATAAAAAAACACCTTTTTGGGTTTCTGGAGGTCTAAAACCTGTACTTCCATCAACATACCAAAACCGAAAATTTTCACGAATTTCTCTCAACATACCAAAATTGAAAATTTTCACGATCACAATACATTCATTCCCATACAGTCTATTCTGAATTCGGTGAAAATAATTCACTGTGAATTTTTTTCCGACAAAAACTTTAACCGCTGAACTTAGTTCGGTATTTCTGAACAGTTCACTGTTCACGGTTGCTTAGTTCAGGTTAACAATAGATTTTCCACCAATGACGCATAAGACACAAAGAGAAAAATTTATGAAACATGTCTCAACACGAAATATAAACTTTTTTTATGTCAATCGGAGTTGACAAATGTCACTAATTTAAAAAACTTGAAACCGTTGATTTTTATGAATAAATAAAATAACCTGATTACTTTGATTTTTTCGATTAAAAATGTAAAACGTATCTTTTACATTACGCAGGATTAAAATTTTCGCATTTATTTAAGCACTGTATAGAGTCCGTTTTGTTTTTAATTTGATCAGCTGTTGTTATTTGTTTTGGACCCAATAAACTGTATATTATTGAAATCTGAATTAAAAATACCATTTCATTGTTTTGTCGAAACTTTAAATCTTCCTTTTTTTGTAAAATATTTGTTTTATTTGATACGTAAACAGTAAACATTCGTAATACAAATACAATATCTCACAGAAAAAGGTATATGTTCTGAAAGTTTTAATTGATTAACTAAAGTTAACTTTTTTAAATTAAATTTTTTAGAAATTTTGACTCTAAAAAGTTATTGTTGTAACTATTTAATACAAATCTTTCAATGCAGTAAGTCACTTTAGTTAACGCACAGTAACTATATATCATATAATTTATAAAAAATTACGAGCACAATTTCTTAAAGCGTAGTTTTAAAAAGTTCGCTTTAGTTTTTCAATTAAAATTTTCAAAACAAATGCCTTCTTCTGTAAAATATTACGAATGTTTATTGTTTACAAATTAAATAAAACAGATATTTTAAGAAAAAAAGATGTAGAAATATGACAAGACTAACTGAATACAGCTTTTAATTCTGATTTCAATAATATACAGTTTCTTGGGTCCCAAACAAAATTTAAAAAATGGAAGTTGGAACTGTTAAAATTGGTTTTGCATGTCTCTTTCACGGACGAATTATTAAATTCGCTAGTGAATACCAAGGCGATGTAAATTTTCTGTACAGTTTGCATGCGAATTTTCAATTTGCTGATATAAAAATAAACCTCCTGGAAGTACGGGAAAGTAAAAAGTACATCACTGCCAGTAACCATGTACTTCTCATCCCTGCAATGTGATTTTTAACTTTGGCACCAGCCTTATATTATAATTGCACACTCTTAAAAATATTGTCATTGGCAACTAAAATTTTTAGTGAATATGCGGATAACCAAATAATTTGTTACGGATAATAAGAATTTTAGTTGAGCTATTTCAGCTGGTTTTACTAAAAAAAAAAGTTTGTTGCAGCAACCAGTTGTTATTTAATAAATGTAACAAATTCATGTTGGTTGTTGTAACAAATCGTAATATTTCTCAGAACAAGGCATTTTTTTAAATACAATCAACTTAAAACAGCATTTACTTCGTTTGCATCCCATCCAAATACGAGAAAATGAGTATTATTAGAAATATTAATAAATCTCTTTATATCTCCATATTTTTTATATTGTACATACACTACTTAAAGCAATATTAAAATTTTCAATTACGATCCTGCATTACAATGACCACGAGAAACAACACACTGCAGTGAAACTGCTGTACTTGCTATTCTTAATATCAATTTAATAATATATCAAATGCGCAAGTCAAAAAATTCTCATCTCGCTGTGATTGTGCGGCTAAACTGAACACGTCGCCAAGGCTTCTTTCTGTATTCCTATTCCGGAAATTCTATCTCCATTTGTGTCTTCGCATCATAATTTCATAATATAAAATCACGACTGGTGGCCTCATCCTATCATGTATCTGCATTCGATATTTGCAGTTGGCATGGCTTCAACACCCGCTTCCGAAATAAATAAAACAGAAAATTTTAAAATCGTAAAATCATTCGAATGATTTTATGTAACCTTTTGTGATATCTCGATAATCGAACGATTTGACTATTTCATTCGAAATATCCCAGCAGTAATTATTGGCATTATTAGTATTGTTCAAACAAAGGGCGCTTAGAAAAAATTGGCTGGTGGAGGGGGGCAAAATCTGAAGTTACGCTACTGAATGCGCCACAAAAAATTATGTTTGTTCACAGAACAAATAGTGTTACATGCTGCATTTGTTAAAATTGCAAAATTGTATTTGTTGCTTGGATATGTAAATTTTAAATAAAACAGCACGCAGCATACAACCTCTCATTTTCTACTCAGGATTTTAACCTCATTGGTAAAATGCTTGCCGATCTCACTTTTTGTATTATTGATGAATAATGTATGGTGAAGTTTACGTTTCACAGTAAACTGAAATAAAGTAATATAGAGTTCATGATGCCCACTAATCAAACATTCTAATTTTATAAATAACTAGCTGTTATACACTGCTACGCAGCGACGGCGTCAGGGTTTCTTAAATGGGTGGGCATAAAAAAACACAAAATTTTTGACATCTTGACATCAAATAGGAAAAGTGTGTTTTTAAGTAACTAACTATCTATTTCAAAATATATATTGGAGTATATTAGACAAAAATATCTTGACACTGTTAGACAATTTGTTGCACGAAGTTTTATTAAATGTTCCGACTAGAAAAGAATTTTTGTAATTTGAGTGGGCACTAGGGTGGGCACTTCGGTTGATAGGTGGGTTACGTGCCCCCCCCCCCCCCCCCCCCCCGGCACCGTCACTGCTACTACTGATCAAACTTCACATTACTTATGCACCAGAAAATATAATTTCACGATTTCGCTTAATAAAAGCCTTCCTCCATTAACATGCCGGAGCAAAATGAACACTCTTCGCAGTTTCTACTGTGCCTGCAAAATTATATTATGACTAATAGCAAAATTATTGATTCTGAAAACTGTTCCTGCATTTCTAGCAACCAACAGAATTTGTTCCACCAACAATTTACTAAACTCTTTTGTGAAACGAAATACGGTTTGCTTAGGTTTCAAAGAGATTTTGTTCACAACACTAAATTCATTTCGATTTGACTATCCAAACAAAATAATTTGTTTTCACAGCAAATTTTCATCAACTAATATTTGTATGTTGTATATTAATTGCGATTCAATTGGTTGCGTCTATTAATATTTAGTTACACGAACGAAAACGAAGTAACAAACATGTATTTCTTCCCAAAATCAAATCATTTTTAGAGTGTCATATATTTTCATATGCTATTAACTATTTTCAACTACTTCCACATTCTTTTCGGTTTCTAAGTATTTTCATTTGTAAAAATTTGAAACTCCTTCCAACAGTTTGCTACTTAAATTCGCGTTTTTTCCACAAATTGGTATGCAGGTACTCGTACATAGTTTCGCATACTTCCAAATATGTTTTTCCAGTAAATTCACTTTCCTTTTACTTACATACATACGTTCACATAACTTTAAAAATTTCCACAAACTTTTTTTTATATACTATTAACGTTTCTTAATACTTCTCTAATCAAATTACCTTCCTGCGAGGTTCACTAATTTTCTAGCCCATCTCCCTAGAATGTGCATTTCTTCCGAATTAGTATCATTATTCTCGAATTACTTTTGTATTATTTCAAACACTTTCATTTGCTTTTAATAATGCTCGTCTGTTTTGTTGTAACTCAACCATTCTCATTACATATGGTAAAAAAATTAAATTTGTAGACGCCTAGAAATAGGAATCCCTTATTTTCTGGCTATCGTCTGAGCTTTCTTTGATCTAATGTACAAAACAGACAAAATGCAGCAATGAGTAAATATTGGAATATGTCATAGGAGGTAAAAGAGCTGTTATTCGTGTTTCATGTCGTAACATATGTTACCAATACCTGATAATTACTTACAATGTTCTGCTAATGGATGATAACCTCAAATCGTCAATACCAACCCTACAATTAGTACAATGAAACATGTATAGCTAAAAATTATAGTTTGGGACAAGCCCTTAAAAGTGTATGTTATTTTTTGCTGCGAACGTTAAGTTGTGTATAAATTATGATTTTGATTATCTAATACGTAGGTGTACATGGATTTTAATTTTCGGAAGTTGGTATGACTAAACTTTATAAATATTATTGACAACTACTGGAATTTTGTGAAATAGAATTTATACGCACTTTAAAGCTCCAAAAAACACAAACGCATTTTCAAATACCATAATGTGTGTTTTGCAAATACTAAACGTTTTTGCAAAACACTAATACGTAAAAATAGACGTAAAATATGTAACAAGTGAAATTTAAAAGGTGCTTTGAGTAGTTACGAAATTTATGCTTCCTGGCAGTTCTTGATACAAACACAAAATGCTTTAAATAAACTTTTGAAAACGTGTACTGCGCCTACTACAGAAATACATATTATAACTTACGATTAAAGAAACATAACGCTTAAAAAGTGAGCATCTAAAGCTTTAGGCAAAATTTTCAAAATTAGAAATTTTCATATATTACAAAAAACGATACCTAAAACTGCTATAAAAGTATTCATCAATAATACACCTTTAGGCCATCTCATACATTAAGCACTGACCATAGTACAATTTTAAAAACCTTGCACCTAAAATCTCCAAGTCGGTCTCTGCAGGCTAGTGTATCGGTCCATTAGGTTCGGGGTTCAAATACCCGCCGGAGCATAGGTGACTTGGTGTTTATGTCTCCCTGTAAGTGTAGGGTGAAAAATTCTTGAAAACGTTGTTTGAAAAATAAAATAAATTTCGTTTAACAAATGTTACCAAAAGACAATATTGGGTGAACTGATTTGCAGTGGTTGTTTTTCAAATTCTTGAAGAAAAACCATTAAGCTATAAATACTATACAAAAAGGAATGCTCTCAAACATTTCAGGAAAAGTTAAAATTTTATTTCGGTAGATTTTATCTTGAAATTCTTTTAATGTCGGTCCGTATATGTGAGTCAGTGTGTGTTAACGCGAAATCTCAGGAACTACTAAACCGATTTATACAAATTTGGTATACCTAGGTATAACGAAAATTCATCAGGTCAAAAGAATCTTTTTACTACCTGGAAACGGAAGTTAGATACGTTTTTTCAGTACAATTTTACTTTTGCATACTTCTATGGGAAAGTTGTGTCTGTGGGTCTGAAAAGTTATGATTTCACGCAAATTTGCGAATTTCAGATTTTAACTGAAACACACGTTTTGGGGTCCAAGTATCCTAACAGTTTTTCAAAAATGTCTGTCAGTGGGTGGATGCGTGCGTGGGTACACCATTTAAAAAATGAAAAATCATTGGATACTTTTTAATACCGCGTTTTCCTGAAGTTATGTTGTTTTAACTACACCTATCAACTAGCTCTAGCTAGTTAGAAAATATCTTTTTCATTCTTTGCATATTTTTTATAACTTTTTATAAATAAACTATTAACAGCGATTTTTGGTCCTATGTCCGAAGCGTAATTTGTAATTAGCCCTAGGGCGCCTACCTTCCTTTAGTACAGTTTAGTCGCTGATAGTCGCTAGTATGCTTACAGTTACGGTAGGAAGTCCTTTTGCACAGGCTATGGCAAGTTCAAATTCCCGCTGCGACGTTACTTTTTTTATTCTTTTTCTTTCTTTAAGTTTTTGTTTAAACAACGTTATTCAGTCATTTATCGCCGCAAGAATATTTAAAACCTGAAAAGTATAAGAAGTACCAACAACGTGTTTCGCCAATTTTTTTTTCGAATTTAGTAGCTTCACACTGACGGTCGTTACGTTTTCTTTTTAATTTTGGCTTTAACGTCTATTTAGTCAAAAATGAATTTCCAGGTACATACAGGGATACATAATGTTACCACCTAAGAGAATGTTTGAAACCAGGAGAGTTCTCTTTGAATATTGTTGATTTTTTCAAGAAAATATACAAGCTATTTGTTGGGACACTACGTGAGCGGGCGGCACGCCGCATGCCTGAAGGATCTGATCATAATATGTAGTAGCTAACTTTTACACTATATCTTATACCTACACTTATATCATATGAAATACGTTTTTAGTACAAAAAAGGTAATTATTTAGAAAGTATAACACAGCCCAGGCGAAATTCTTCGAAAATTATTTAGTTAAATCGATTTATTGATTAAAATTCCCGTTGGGAGATAAGTAAAAAACGAATTTGTAGTTTATTGCAAGTTCTATCGGCTAAGAAAGTTAAAAAAAATGGGGTGTGCAGTTTTTGAGAAATTTGTATTGATTGTATATTTTGTTTTTGAGTAATCAAGCATTAAAGTTAAAATTTTCGAAAACTTGTAGCTGCCCTCATTTTGAAGACACAGCATTTGGAACAAAGAATTTGATTTGTTTTTAGATGCACTAGCGCTATGTATTTAAAATTTCAAAACAATGTTTAAAAAAAACTGTATACCAAAAAAACAGGTCTAATTTCCGTTTTCGGTTCCGATTAACGACCTTAGAAAGAACTACCTGCAACTAAAAAACTTCCACACGCCAAATCTCATAAAAATCGGTATAAGGGTTCCGGAGATATAGGAAAACGCATGCACCCACCCACCCACAGACAGACATTTAAAAAAAACACAATTTTGGGTTCTTTGGACCCCAACACGCGTATTTCCGTTAAAATGTGAAATTCGAAAATTTGCATGAAATCATAACTTTCCTTACTTCAGTAGAAGTATGGGAAAGTAAAAATCTACGGCATTGACGTTTTGAAGATCTGGCAACCCTGATCTTACTGCATCTCTTGCAACCGGGTTTTGTCCAGAATTTCTTGGGGTACAGATTGCAATATACCTGTTTGCGCCCTCGCGGTTATTCCACCTGAGCGGGATCAGCAGGACAGGTCAAAACCTGTCCAGTTTCATGATTGTTTTAAGCGAGTTGCAGAGCAGGTGTTCGCCTCCGCTCGAACTATACCAGTCTGTACACCGAAGGGTCTAATGCCCACAAGAGCAGCAAATTGTGACAAATAGGTCCACGTTCGTCCGTTTATCAGAAAACAGGGCTGACTGCGAAGCTAATTATGCTTCAAGGTCGTTGTCGACACAAAGGATTTCGCTGCCTCTAAATACTAGTTGAGAAAGCTGCCAGAAAGAAAATTATCTCTAGCCACCGTCAGTTAGTCTGCATCGAAGTGATTCATGTAATCAAGCCTGTTTACTATATCGTTTACGTTTTGGGCGATAATATTATCACATTTGGTTTCTACTTTTTACTTAGTAAACAAAGTCCGTCCTAAAGTCTAACTTTTGCTGTGTCGTGATTATGAAATTCATAACAATGAGGATACATTTAAAAAGAAGTCCAAAAGTTTTTTTATTGTCTGTTTTTTCTTATCAACGACAGATTGTACGCGCATGTGCTGTTAAACAATCAGGGTAACCTAATAATCAACTGATTTATCACAGTTTGTCGCCTATCCGTAGTTTCAAGAATCTAAAGAACTGATAATAAAAGTCCAGTTTTCTGCAATATTTATTTCAACATTTCCTTAATTTAAACATTTTTTACATCATAGTTTCTATAATTTTAAAATTTTCCGTGGTTTTAAAAAAATAAATGTCTGATAGAATCGGAATTTGATAGAACACGTTAGGATAAATCCAACTCTGTTTTTTTCGAACTTACTAGCTTCTAAATGGTGGTCGCTACGACTTTTTAAAAATTTTGTCTTCAACGCCTTCTTACTCAAAAGCAAGTTGACAGATTGGGTTCAAGTTTTTTTTATCAGAATAGCTCTGACGAGACGCAATGTTACTATGTACAAAAGGGGGTGGCGCCTCTACAAGCGAAAGTAGTGGAACGATTTTGATGAAATTTTAAATCAAGAGGTCAATCGAAAATTGTAGTTCTAGTTAAGCTTTTCAAAAAAATCCGAAACCGGAAACGAAAGCTAGACATGTTTTTTTGGTAGCTTTTTTCCAAAACTAAATTTTGGAAATTTGAGCACGGAATCTGAGAGGGGAATTTAAGGCAAATCGACAACTTTCTTACCGAATTTTCTAGCTTCAAAATGGCGGCCGCTACAACTTTTTGAAAATATCGATTTGAACGCCCATTTACTCAAAAAGTACTTGTCTAGTCGGGATCAGCTACGTCTTGTTTGAGAGCTCTTCGTCGGTGGTATACGATGAAACAAAATAAATTTCGAAAATCCAAAAACGATCGCAATGGCGCTGTTTCAACATTTGAAAATTTCAAAAAAAATATTTTTCAAAAACTGCACCCACGATTTTTTTTAACTTTTTGAGCCGATGGAGCTTGTATTAAACTACAGATTTATTTTTACTAATCTCCCAGATTTTACTCTGACGCTTTCCAGGAATTATTGAAGAAATTGAAATTGATTAGTTATTTATTTAAAAACGCAAAAACCGATCGTTGTAAACTTTTATCAGCTTGATAGACTATTTAAGATGCTTTATTAAAATCCGCAAGAATTTTTAACTATTTTTAAATTAAGAAAAAAAACGATACTTTTTGATGTCAACAATGTGTTTTCCGGAAGTTACGTAATTTTAACTACTCCTATTAATTAGCTCTAGTTAAAAAATATATTTTTTAGTCTTTGCATATTTTTGATATTTTCCCAAATAAAGCTAATATAGCCATTTTTGTCCGACATCCGAAGCGGCATTTGTCATTCGCCGAAGTGCGGCGGGTGCTTACCTTGCTTTCGTGCAGTTAGTCGCTGCTTCTATAGGTAGAGTTACGGTACGGAAACTAATCGAAGAGGCTATCGCAAATTCAAATTTCCGCTGTTTGTTTTCTTAAAAATGTAACAAACGGGGAACTGTACAAAGTTATAATTATAAATATTACACTTTTGCAAATACGGCAAGTATTAATTTCTAGTATGGGAAAGTCCATTCGAAGTCCACATTTCAGCTTTTCTTCTATTTTCACTGTGAACAGAGCTATTTTATATTAAAGAAACTATATTTTTTGATTTCTCGCTCGTATCTAGTAAGCTATGGCTATTGTGAGAAAAATAAAATTGCCTTTACATTGTTCCCCTAACTAGGCATAGGCAACTTCTATGTAATTGAACCGACTTTGTATCTTTCATAGTTTCCGATATCCCTATTATAGTGTCCCGGTTAAAATAGATGACCTGTAATATCCAACATTTTCAAGCAGATTTTATTTTGCCATTGTTGGCCCGGAAGACGTTAATACAAAAATACTCTTGAAAACATGATAGGCAGCTATTTTTAAAGTAGAGGAAAACCCAGGCAAAAGTGCTTCGCTCATTTTTTGAATAAGAAAATGTTAGTAAAAATTTACAAAAAAAATAGCTGCTGTTTGTTTAAAAAAGAAGAAGCATTTTGAATTAACGTTTTACGCAACAACAATGAATGACTATGCAATAGGACGCACCACTCTTGCAGCTTAAACAAAAGCATAACAGCATAGTAGTCATATTACAAGAACGTACTACATGATACTAAAAGACTAAATAGTATCGAAAGCTTTCATGTCACATAATCGCAGAAACTTTTTGAGAATATCTCATTTGTTTCAACTGCTGGGCTATAAAAGAAAGCCCATAAAGCCAATATTTATCAAAATTGTAGGGACCGTTATTTTGAAGCAAGGGTGTTTAGGAAAAACCTTTGATTTTCCTTAGCGTCCCCTATCATTCTGCTTTAAAAGAATGATACCAAACAAAAAGACATAACTTTTCTGGCTGCGGCCCTGTACAAAATATGTGTTCTCGTTAAAATCTCGAAATAGTAAATTTTTATGAAATCGATACTTTCTTACTGAAAGTGTGGATGTGCAAAATAGAAAATTATGTTCGTTTTCGATCTTGAGTTGTAAAGGATGAAATTCTGAGTATGTTTTTGCCAAGTAACTACCAAGTGAAATTTTGACATCTCGCAAATATTTTTTTTGTTACTCTTGCTTACTGTAAAGAGTGCCATTGATGGCGTTTTTTTGTTGTTAGGGAAAATCCTTACCACCGAGTATGTCAAAAAACCAATGTTAAATTTTGTTATTTTCACACCGTATTTATAAAATGTCTTTAAAAACAAGTTTTTTTGTTATTTTTCTTATCTGTATGATATGTAGCTGCAGAGGATGCTAAATAATCTCGACGCATTTTGAAGCGCCAACGTATATCTCTCGAAACGGAAACGTCTTAAAGGTACTTTGCCGGAAATACGACGGGATGTTGCCGCAAAATGACCTAATAGACAAAAATATATTCACGGTAACCGCAAAACGCACCGCATATTGCGCGTTTTACCGATTTATTTTATCGTCGAACAATTCTCGCTTGATTACTGTTGTTACAATAATTCCTTTGTTCAAATGTGTTACTTATTCAGATACAGCAATCTACAGTGGCGTATAATTTGTTTCGTGCAATTATGAACATACGCGTGGGCGATAAAGGTAAGAGATTTTTTAAATTTTAATCTATAAAATTGTTTTGTTGCTGGTGACTAACATTATTTGATTGCAAACGCGTACTAAATTTATGTTTTAATTGCATTCATCTGTCATTACATTATCAAGTGCCAACGCAGAATTACTTTTCAAACTTTGTATGTTTACTGTATGGAAAATGCTTCCGAACACTCTGCAATAAGTAAATAAGATAAGCTGAACTGGGCTAATGCTCGTCTAAACAGAAAATGACAGGTTTAAATATACATAAACAGTATGCGCATCGAAAGTTTATTGCAGCACTTGGAAGTAATAGATGTTTAAAAATTGAAATTAATGCACAGTCATGAAGTTTACACTTATCTGTTATTTGTGTCACATTGATAACATCTCAATGTCATAACCGTAGATTTAAACGATGTATGTTTACTCTTTTGTGATATCACTATTTTCTAATTGCACCAATTCTGGTTCCCATTTACCTAAATTTTGTGGAAAAATCAAGGAAACAACTTGAGTAAACCTTGAACTAGTTTACAAGGTAATATCGAAAAATTTAAGAAATATTGCGAACTATAAATTCCCCAGATCAGACAAAGGATACACTCACATTACGACGCGAGTTATAAATAAACGCCAAATTTAAAATTCTAACGTAAACTAATGAATTATCATAGATGTTGGCAAGTTGCCAATGGAACGCTTTATATTTCACTTGTACATATTAAGTTTCGATGCATTTATTTTGTCTTTTGTTTTGGAAATACTGCTGGAAAGCTAAGCAGTTTTACTTGTTTTGATTTTATTTAAAATGCAATATTTTATCTGCATAATTTAACAAATTTTCACAAAAACTGTAAAATTTGCATTCGAACCTTGTTTAGATTTAAAAACAGGAAAGTGTGGCTTATTGGTAGATTTTCAAAAATCGAAATCTTACAAATTATATCTACTACTGCGAAGTACCTTAAAGTTGCATCACTTTTCCAGTATTGCAATATCTGCTGCTTTTAAGGATTAGTGAGATACAATTTGCAATATTTAAAATTATATTCACCCTATATAGAAATTTTCTAAGAATAAAGTTCAACCTATTAAATAAAGCATTCTCGTCCTGCATATTTCCGTCTAGCAAATATTATTTTGGAAAAGGAGAAAAATCCCACCGTGAAAAATCCATTATTCTAGAAAAGTTTGTATTTTTCTGTTTGGTATTTCCCAATTATTTATTACTAACTTCTTTTACCAATATCTGTAGCTACTTGTTCAAACTTTATAGCAATTAATACTGTTTTGGTGATTTACTTTCTTTTATGAAAGGTAGAAAGTATAGTAAATTTGGGAAAATTCCACATTAAAACCAGGATATAACATAACTACATGTGTTGCCGATTATTTAGGAATGAAAAATACTGTTTCGGAAAACCACCGTTCTCAGAATACCATAAACAAATGTTTTGATTCTGCTGTTGAAAACAATCAGTTGTGAAATTTCAACCAAAATATACATCAGCTTTTAGATTTCTAAGATTACAAAACATGAGTTTTGAAAAATGTTTGTGTGTTTGTGAGTGTAACAACACGTTTTCCGCTATTATTTTTTTTACATAAACTTTTATACACTTTGAAAGTAAATATTGATAAAATCATATGCTTTGTTTGTGAAATCCCTAAATACAAAATGGAGGCAGCTAGGAATTTTTGAAAATTTAAATTTTAGTACCTATTTACTTAACAATGAGTTGGAAATCGGCACAGTGCACAAGAGTTGGCACTATCCCTCTACAAGCGTAAAAAGTTACTATACAAAAATTATTTGAAAAATTTAAAAACTACTTTTAGCTTTTTAAGTTTTCAATACCTTTGAAAGAAAAAATGTGTTTTTAAATACTGACGTAAAAATAAGGACTGTTCAACATTATAATAAAAAAAATACTCAACCTACCCACCCTGACTAAGCAAAACTATGTAAAGGAGCAAATTGGCCAATACAAAAAAAATGTGATATCAAGACACTATTTTGGAAAAATATTACTTTTTCAAATATTTGCCGATGGCTTTAGGGTTAAATGGTATGTACGTATTTACTATGATTTTGATTTATAAATGTTTTTTTATTATTACCGTGTTTGTAAAATCTAGTTTCAAAGTAATAATTAATTTCACTATTTTATTAAAATCGTAGACAAGGATAACTGTTCGTTGTTGTAATCTTTTTTAAACCGCAATCCCTTGGAAAGGTAAGTCCTGGCCCAATTGACCAATTAGATATTCCACCGTCATTATAGCGGTGCCCTACTGACAAACGCCGAAAAAAAATATCATGTAGTTAGTAGTTTCGTTTCGCGTTGCAAATTAAAATTGTTGTCGTGTTAAATAAATGTATGCCATTTCTGAATTCAACATTGTAGCAAACTGTAGCGTTGAGTAGTGATAGAAACACAAAAAAAAAATATTTCGCAACATTTTGCTGAGACTGCACCTTATTCGTACAGTAAGTTCAATAAACTTATTGAATTTCATGATTTCATCTAAGTCAGAGGTATTTAGCATTTTTTTATAGGCATCACCTGACTATTACTCAGAAAGAATGTTGGTACCGTAGTTCAATAGTTGTTGGGATGTTTTGATCTGCGGATTTTATATGATCAAAGTGCAAAAACGACGGGGATTTTAAGAGGGTTATTGTCGCATAACTGGACAGTAGAAGGAGGAAGAAAGTGAAACGTTGTAAGAAGCCTGATTCTGATTCATTCCTCAACAAAGCATCGTCACTAACCTGTGAATCATTTGTGGCTTCGATCCCCTCCATTTCCAAATAAAGTGCATATACCTGTTTAGCGTACCTATATTACTAATCTTACTATTTTTTTACGGTTGTCTTACGCATACGGCAAGAAGGTCTTCGCCCGGGGCCGATGACTTATGTATGTTTGTTTCGCATCATTTCCCGAGACTGTGTCAAACATCGGTTATATAACGTCACCTCCTACTAAACGATGCACTTGTTGGTACGTCTTTGCGTGCGTGCCTTAGGCGAAATATTAAACGTGGTTCTAGGACTTCTATGTTGGTAGATAACAATCTGAAATTATTATGAGAGCCGTGTGACTGGGAGCGAGAATAGGGGTCTAAACCGTAGAGAATCGGTAACAGCCTCTGGCCATATCCACTCTCCACTTAACTACCAAAGAAGTTAACTTCTAAACATAATTTTCTGCTTTTAATAACGTGGTTTGTTATGCTAAGGAGTATAATATTATGCAATATCTCATATTTAGCCACTTTGCATACATCCCCACGCAAACGGTGTGAATTTTGAACATCATTTTCATCTAAAATGAATTAGATAAGTCAGCTTTATGAAAATGCTAACCAACACGTTTTACAGAAACAGCTTCAGCTAAATACCTAGAGCACATTTATAAACCAGTGATCAGATCTAGTACCTTAATGTCGTTAAATTTACTTAAACGTACCAGTTTGCACTGCTCTGTTTCGGGAAAAATCGAAGTAAGAAGAAAAATATAAATTTAAGCTCAAGAGAGAACGCTTAAAATTCAAATTTTTTGGTCCATATCTTAAAATGTTACAACAAAAGTTTATTATTAACCGTGTAGAATTTTCCTGCGTTATTATACTTAGAATTATTAAATAACGTTCAGTACTAAAAAATAGGTATACTGACACGATCTAGAACTAGAGAAAATAAATAACAAGCCTTAGAACATCGAAATGTGATGTGAATACAACAAGGAATGCGTACACAAGTAGTAACAAGTAAAGAACAAGGAGTAACGATCGCGTAGTAAAAACGTGACGTGTATATTTAGTCATTTTTGTATCCATAACGAAGAAATATTAGTACTGTTATTTTTAATATTCAGCAGCATGATCTTTTGTTTTGAATTCAAACTCCAAATTAAAATATATTATTTTGGACGTTTGGCTATAACCGTAGATAACGCGCATAATGTAACCGGTCGCTTGGCCCGAGGCTAACTTCGCAGGTATATATTTTGAGAAAGATTTGCAACATGGTGGTTTAATGGGCCTTGCTGTGTGGGAAGAATGGGCTAGACTTGCTGCTTCCACAGAAACGAATATGGTAGGTAGGTAGTAGATGCGGAGAAACGACTCGACCCATCTCAAATTAATAGCACACTGACCAAGGCCAAGCTGTATCTGACCTCTTCAAGCTCCTCCATACAAAAATACTATTGATTATTTGGGGGAGTGTTCATAAAATCAATAATTTGCCTCACTCTTGAATTTTTTCCATAATCACATTAATTAAAAACTTACGATGAAAACAACTTTACACAGTTTATTCTGTTATTATTAGTAACAGGCATGTTTTCGTAATTTTTCAAAAAATTAACATTTTGGGAATTCAAATTATTTCCAATAACTTATAATCTGATAATAATCCAAGGTGCACCTATTACAATAAATTTCTAGCTGCAGCTACGAAATTTACAAATCAGATGCACCCAGCTTTATTAGTAGACAGATAAACATCAGGTGCTGCTCTTAGTTCCGAGAATTTTGGGCCTAGTTCTTGGAAACCTGACCATTCCTGGAAGTTTTCGAGCAGATGTTGAATTATCTGTTTACTAAACAGGCCAAATATTTAAGGGTCGGTATTTAAAGCTCAGTAGTGGGATTTGCCTACAAGACACGGACATAGTTACTAAAATTGAACGTTCTAAGAAAAGCTACTTTACACAATGGTAATAATCTAATGATAAACGATAAAATGAGTGCTGAAGGGCATAAAGTTTGCAGTCTAAGGTAACAAGAGGCCGATTGAAAAGGCGGGTATAAAATCCGAGCTTGAACTTGAGTTTGGGTGATTCAGTAAGGAAGTATTGCGTTTTTCTGCATCGCTTTTAGAACGCATCAATGTTAGAAGATTATTTCTGGCCTTGACCACCTGCAACATGACTCATAGCGTCGCTGCCGTTGGTGTCTACCATCCGTCTGCACCCAAGAGGGACAGGTAGAATCGTCACGGTGGTTTGGGCAACGTCTCATTCCCCTTTGCAAAAATTTATAATGTCGCATTATATCTCATGCGTGATCAGACTTCCGTGTGGGGGGTGATTCTCCCCGGAATAGAAAAAAAATACTGTAGGTTGAGAATACGCAGACTTTTCCGAGCTGCTAACTTCGCTCGTTTATCTTGGTTTGTTACTTTCCTGCGTTATTTACTTAACTGGTCAACGTTCACCCACAAGCACCACCTAATGCATCTATAATATCATTTGTCTTAGCTCACTGAGCACCCCATTCAGAATTTTACTGATGTGTTTGACGATTTGTCAAAACAAGCCAAGCTTAAATGAGCCACGTTTCCCAAATGCATTAGAAACTTGAAAATTTCAAGTTCTAAATCGTAACAAATCAATGCTCGAGTCAGAACAAGACTTTTTTACACTTACTCATTAGTGTTGGCTGCACGCACATGTCTCATTACATCCCCTGTCCCTCGGAAGTAGTTTTTATTCATTTACAAATTATCATAAGTAAAAACTTAAGGAGGTGGAGGAGGATAACGCGTGTCATGGGTCACCCTATCACTTCCTACACAATGCTCGCTAACTAGCGAACTGTTTCCTATAAGTAATTACCAAAGACGTGAGATTGTTTGCATTCAGGAACGTTAAGGGTTGTTAGTGCAAGTTTGCGTTAATGTATCCATTAAGGGCGTCATCGTCGAAGAACAAGAAGTTGTTTTGGATTGAAATCGGACAGACGCAAAGACATTGCCTTACGCACTGCCATTGTTACACCAGCACTATCATTGATAAGTCCCAAACTCATTTGCAAGTCAAACATGTGCTATGCATAGAAGTCCGCAGAAGAAGCACACACCAGGTTACATTGTCCACAAATGCCTGTCCTCGAAGAATGAGTGTTTTGCAAGGCACTAATGGTCAGCTTTGTTCGTGATGGACAGCGAGGGACAATGCGAACACAGAGCGGGCTATTTGCATGTTGATTCGATGATTTACAAGAAGTGCAGGGAGAGAATCGAAGGGTGAGATGCATTCTAAATGACTTCGTTTGTATACTGTTTGAACTAAATTGTCTCATTGTCAATACAACCAGAAGTTTCAGAATCGAGTAGGGGTTATTTAGTGCAGAATGAGAAATTTGCACACAAGTTAAATTTACTAAATCATAAATGGGTTAAGTTAAATTAGTCGATTATAAATATAAAACTTTCGTCGTTATTACTTTAATCAGAGTTCCAAATATAAATATAATATTACCCGCAGTATTCTTTATTTTGCACAAGACTTTCAAGAATTACGATGGTAAAATTAACAAAGTTATAAGAATAAGAAACATTTAATATCTTTTTATGCACCTAAATCTATAAATATAAAGTAGCGAAACCCGTGGTCTACGACCCACACTTTTTTGCGAACTTTGTTAAAAATGTAATCAATAAGCTGTGTCGAGTTGCACAACATGTACCAAAAGCATCCCGCAGTACTGTATATTCTCAAATAAGGAAAGTCGGCGACTGAACTACGTAACTACGTAGTTGGCTTATAGTAAATCCGGATGACTTCCCTCTGTCTCAACATATAAAGACGACGTATGCAGAAACATTCTCAAAGCACCTTATTTATTATATTTAATGCTTTCAATTTTTATGTCACGGTCACGTAGTGTAATCGGTGCCATGAGACTGCGATACCGGCAGAATGTATGAATTACATCAATATTCCCTTCTAATGAATTTCCTAGCAATTTTTTGTGAAAAAAAACGTGGGGCGTAGTCCACGGGTTCTGCGATTTTACTATAACGTTTAAGACGCGCTTAACAAAGAAATAACATATTTGCAATACAATCAGCTGCAGTTAGCAGTTGTTCGTAAAGAAAAACATGTGGCGTAGTCAAAGGGTTCTGCTAGTTTATTGCAAAGTTTCAGACGCGCTTAACAAAGAAATCGCATATGCGCTAATAAAATCAGTCGCAGTTACTAACTGTTTGTAAAGAAGATCGTACAGCTAGTCCACGGGTTCTGCTATTCTACTGTAAAGCTTAAGAAGCGCTTAACGGAGAAACGTCAAATTAGCAATAAAGTCAGCTGCAGTTAGCAATTGTTTGTAAAAAAAAACGTGTGGCGTAGTCCAGGGGGTCTGATATTTTATTGTTAAGTTTAAGACGCCCTTAACTAAAAAATCATCATATATTAGTTAAATACGCGCTTCACAAATAAATATCATATTAGCAATAAAATGAGCTGCACTTGGCAAATGTTAGTAAAGAAAAACGTGTGGCATAATCCATGAGTTCTGCTATTTTATACTAATGTTTCAGATGCCCTTAACAACGAAATATCACATTCGCAATAAAATCACCCGCAGTTAATAGTTGTTTGTAAAGAAAAACGTGTGGCGTAGTCCAAGGGGTCTGATATTTTATCGTGAAGTTTAAGACGCGCTTAACAAAAGAAACATCATATTAGCAGTAAGCAGCTGCAGTAAGCTATTGTTTCTAAAAAAAACGTGTAACGTAGTCCACGGGTTTTGCTACTTTATTGTAAAGTTTAGGACGCGCTTAACAAAGAAATATCATATTCGCAGTAAAATCAGCTGTTAGCTATTGTTTATACAGAAAAACGTGTAGCGTAGTCCATGGGTTTTGCTACTTTATTGTAAAGTTTAAGACGCGCTTAACAAAAAAAACATTGTAAGAGCAATTAAATTAGCTGCAGTAAGCAATGATTTAGAAAAAAAATGTTTCAGACGCTCTTAACAAAGAAATATCATATTCGCAATAAAATCAGCTACAGTTAGTAGTGTTTTGTAAAGAAAAACGTGTGGTGTAGTTCACGGGTTTTGTTGTTTCATTGTAAACTTGAATACGCGCTTTAAAAAAATAGCATATTAGCAATACAATCAGCTGCAGTTAGCACTTGTTAATAAAAAAAAAACGCGTGGCATATTTCGCGGATTCTGCTAATTTATGCTAATGTTTCAGACGCGCCTAACAAAGAAATATTATATTCGTAAAAAAATCAGCTGCTTGTTAGTAGTTGTTTGTAAAAAAGAACGTGTGGCGTAGCTCAAGGGATCTGATATTTTATTGTAAAGTTAAGGACGCCATTAACAAAGAAATATCATATTAACAATAAAATCAGCTGGTGTTAGTAATGGTTAGTAAAAAAAAAAGAGACAGCAGCTTTTCGGGGGAGCTCCGCCTGAACCAACTTTCACACACCTTGTAAGACACATCCTGCAACTCGTTGGCACAGGCCTACTTTAAAAAAGGATCAGGGGTGCACAAAAGACCACAGAGTCGAAGTGCAAATTGGGCTCATTAACCTGACTGTAACCCTGCTTAAAATCAATCAATCAATCAATCAAAGAAAAACGTGTGGCGTAGTCTAGGAGTTCTGCTATTTTATACCAATGTTTCAGAAGCGCTTAACAACATAATATAATGTTCGCAATAAAATCGGCTGCAGTTAGCAATTGTTGTAAATAAAAGCGTGTGGCGTAGTCCACGGGTTGTGCTGTTTTATTGTAAATTTTAAGACGGGCGTAACAAAGAAATATGATATTCCCAACAAAATCAGCTGCAGTTAGCAGTTGTTTGTAGAGAAACGCGTAGCGTAGTACATGAATTCTGATAGTTTCCTAAATTACTTTTGCGATTTCTATAATTCTTGCAATGTAACTGTATCCTAAAATATCTTGGGCAATTAATGAATTCCTACCTTACGGATGTTTGTGAACATGACCATTACAAACACAACGCCAGATAGCATTTTATAAATTTTGAGCAAGTAAATATCGTTTCTGTTCGTAAAATGAATGGATATAATTCCAAAATACAAATCGCCCTAATTCAGAAAGACACGTATTTTTTCACCTATACCGAAACAAAAACAAAGTTAGACGCCAGGAGTTAACTGGTTGTTATGTTTATAATCTCCAATATTCATGTAGATCAGGGCCTTGGCGTTGAAGAATATTGCGCATCTATCTATAACTGACGCTTACTATTACTTGCGCTATTCTCCATGTACCTTATTAAAGTAGAGTGGATGGGTAAGGCATTTCCTAGACCGTACAATATTTAATATTGGTCTGAAATGCTGCAACCGTAATAATTCGCTAACCGTGGATTTCTAGTCTACACATAACGGGATTTAAAGTAAAGGTTAGCGGTTAGACAGACTTTGAATTACGTGTTCGTTATAAGAACTGGGTAGGCATTCCGGTTATTACAATTAATCAAACATAGCGTCGTTACTCAAAGCATTATACATAGCACTTACATACAGCTTCCAAAGATCAATTTTTTTGTCTAAACATTAGACATTTAACGTTTAATATACAGACAGATTATTAGCATTTGTTACTGCTTATTATTCAACACAACAATTCTAAATAGTTATCAATATAAAAGGCAAACATTTACTTATTTGTGGCTGACTTAAAAGAACTCGCACATTACCGCCGTTTCATGTTTAATTGCCTTTCCTCAAAACTCGTTCAAACTATTTTTTTGAGCTTTAGAAAACTCTCGGCCTTTCACGCAACTTGATTTTTTGCACAAAGAATAAATAATCTGAAATACCGTTAAGTTTAGCAATTTCTAACAAGAGTCCCTGTTTTCTGCGTTTTTGTTAGCATGCAAAATTTGTTTATTTTATACAGGGTAGTATTTTCAGTATTAACAAAAATAAAGTCGTTTTAAACGCTGCCTTTGAAGGTGAAGCTCTCAAAAATGAAGCATTTTAGGATGTATGTTTAATAAGACTATTCGTCTTATTTTTTTTTCGGGAGTCCATTGTTTGTATGTGTAAAACCAGGATTGGTAGAAATAGCGATTTGTCATTTTTTGTTCGATTACCTATTAGATCAGGTGTGCAAATGCAACAGTTGAAATACACGTGGAACCGCCTATTGTTTTATATTTCTTGTTATTAGTATTATTATTATCAATATTATTATTTTTTTTTTCTTGTTTTTTCTATTTTTTTCTTGCTTCTTAGTACCTGCGTTATTCATCAATACGGATGGACATCAAGTGTTGATGAATATATTTCTTAGCATACTGCTATCAGACCCCTTCTAACAATATGGCAAGTATCTAGGATTACTGCTTGCTGAATTTTTGGAAGTATGTGTTTAGCATTTAACTGCTGTATTTGTTTTATTTGATGATGTGGTACTACCCCTGCGACGGATATTATAATAGGTCTAATCTATGTTTTTTCTAGTTTCTACAGTTGTGCAATTTCAATCGCCAGGTCTGTGTGTTTATTAATTTTTGCAGCATGAGATTGTAATAAGTTGTCGTTTAGTGGAATCGAAATATCTATGATATTAGCAGTCTTCTTTTGTTTGTCATACAGCAAGATGTCTAGACGATTTTCTGGAGTTTTATTATTATCATTATTATTATTTTTTTAAATTATTGTTATTATTATTAATATTTTGTGTTATCTCAGGATTCTTCTCCCTGGAAATATTTTCGGTGGGGTCTCAGCCAAAACAAACTAATTTTTTTTATTATGTGTGTTGAATGGGCGTCAGTTGTAAACCGTGGCGGTTTACAACTGACATTTATCGTGCACGTTTAAAAATAAAAAATAATTTACCATGATCACTTGTTAATTGTTACATATGAACAATTGCGGTAAAATAATGAACCACGCAAAACTATAATAATAGCTTCACGATTTGCAAACTAATCGTCCACATGACGTGTTTGTTTCAAAGGCGACTGCGATTAAGTTTTTATTTGATTGCTGTGTACAATCAATCATGCGCAATTTAGCTGAAACAGAAATGTTCTATATTTCCCCTCCCATCCAATTTTTGGATAAAAATTTCGTCTTTGGTTTCTGGTTTTCTTTAATTACAAAAATATTCTTTAAAAATCAAAAAATGGACGTTTTCTTACAAAATCACAAAAATCAGCTGCCCAAACTGCTAATACCCCACGCAGTTCCCTGTATTCCCTGGCATAACCTTAAATAAAGCTATAACAAATATACTTTATCAAATAGGGTAAGGAAAAACATGTAGAGTACGCGTATGAAAATGTTCTTAAATTAATCTCACTGAACGTTTCGCTTCAAAGCGTAGCGTAGGATAGATAGTATTTAAAATAAGATTAAGTGTAAATAATCAATGAAATAGATATGTACATTTTCAAATATTTATTTTTAAATAAATGGAAAACAATCAGCAATAACGAATACAGTTATTAGATTTAAAAACATACATTTTAATAAATGTAGACTTTTACATAGAAAATACATAAAATTTAAAAATTACCAGTAAAGTAATGCGATAATTTTTTCATTTGGGACGAAACGTCCACACTACGTAAAAGTAATTGCTCATTAGTATCGGTTTAGATAAAATGTCATTTCGTGAAAGAAATGGCTACTGCCCTGCAATCTTATCGTAGTAATTGTTGGCGCGTAAAAGGTTGATACAACACTTTCAAAAAAGTTCATTTTTGAGTGGTTTCGCTCAGAGACTTTATAAAAGTTACTTTTATTTTCCAGTAGAAAGTGAAACATTTTGAAAACATTTTTAAACTTCTGGGATTTAAATTTCTTGGCACAGTGTAAAAATAAGAAATTGAATTTTCTGACTGCGGCAAAACATTTTTTGGTAGTCTTCTTTTAGAAACATCAAAAAGGATGTAGCTAGCTTGTACTCTTTTAAAATTTACACACTCATTCCCAAAAAGCATAAGCATTTCTTAAGTAGATCCTTTAAATTTATTTCCAATGGCGTAGTTTTACATTTTGTAACCTATGTATACCACATCGGCGAACAATATAATTCCTGAAACCTATCAAGCGATAACGAAATAATTGCAAAAGAACATAAAGTGATCCAGATCCAGATGGAAGTGACTCCAATTTCGTACCTGAGCGATCAATGGTTGATGGTGAAGATCGATATCCTTAGTAGCACCCAACCGCTAATTAGTGTGTACCTAGCGTGATTAATATGATTGTGCGGTTGCAGAAAAGCTTGTTGTGAAAATGATGCGTAGCTGGTGTATTCGAACTGTCAGAGAAGAAACTTCAATTATTCGGTTGACGAATAAGTCTATCTTGGCCGAGTAACCGTTCCTCTACGTTTTTAACGCTAAATCTGCATGCAATCATGAAGTCCGCTATTCATTAATTGGGGGTTAGCTGTCTGCAAGAGCCAATTTAAGCCCTTTCGCACCCCGTAATTAGCGGCAAGACGAAGATTATGAGAAAGAGTTAATTGGAAATTGTTCCCTACAATTCATCCTTAGAGATTACCGCGCGTATTGACACTGGAAAAACTCTCAAATCAATCTCTGGTAATTGGAGTCTGTGAATTCATGTCAAAGGGTTCTCGCACGCTCCCTCCTAAACAGATTTTTATTTACAGATATTTAAATCTGCAGTAAAGGTGAATAATGATGGTTGAAACACTGGGCCACCTTTGTTAACAAACTGCTAATGACTGGTGACAGTATGTTTACATAGTATTATTAATGACGCACCCGTAATCACGTCACTTTGCATATGGTTTGGTGGTGAGAACTGACGAGCTTTCGGAGCTTTAGTCACGGCAATCCGCCACCTGCACCCAGGTAGCTACCCAAATGAAACGGTACAAAGAAGTAGATGGTAAAGTCATCGGTCCTTTTATTTTCTAACACATACAGACGTCGAAACGCAGGTGAATTACCGACCTTAACAATATGTTTCTACTACGCACTTGTAGTTCTGGACAGTCGAGCATTTAAAACTCCTATCGGATATCAGCCATAAAGCTGAGAGATTTGGAGGACCATAAACGTCACTCTACATATTCTCCTAGCAGCCTCTGAACGTCTTAAATAGCCCCAAAAATTGGATTTGCCGTTCAATAACCATAAAAGTATATGGCATTTTCAAACTCTTTGTTTAATAGTCGCAAGGCAATGTTTATAAAATAATGCAGTAAAATGAACATTTTAAAGTCTAATACGTGGCATAATAAGAAGATATAAACCTCGGAAAGTTGTAAAAGTGGAAGTTCCTCCGGGATCGTAACCTCTCCCCAACGGGTCACCCTCGCAAAGCCCCCGTCCCAGATTTGCAACCTCTCGAGGCTTGACAGGGTCGGTCACATTTTTATCCTTTTCATGTTTTACGGTTTTCTAAATCTCTGCCGTTACAAATCTTACCTCCATTAGTCATTTTACAAAATTGACTGCAGACATTGTGTGTTCCAAAATTACATACCATAAGGAAAACATTACTCAGTTTTGTGTCTTTGTTTAAAAACACCCTTTTAGGTAATATCGTTTTTAGGGTATATGTTAAATAAAATAAGCTGAAGTGTTAGCTTCGAGTGGATGTTCTCTTAATTTTTAAAATAGTTGAAAATTCTTGCTAATCCAAACTAAGTAAGTAAGTACTTCAAATAGTCTATCGAATTGATCAAAATTATAACGATCGGCGTGTGAGTTTTTGAATAAATAATTAATTAATTTCAAATTTTTCAAAAATTCCTGTAGGGCATCAGAGCATAATGTGGAAAATTAGTGAAAAAGAAATTTGTAGTTCACTGCAAGCTCTATCGGCTCAGAAAGTTTATAAAAATTGTGTGAACAGTTTTTGAAAAATAATTCTTTTAAAAAATTTCAAAATTTCGAATTTTTGCGATCTTTTTCGGATTTTCGAAATTAATTTTACATCATCGCATACTACCCACAAAGGGCTCTCAAACAAGTTGTAGCTCATCCCGATCAGACAACTGCTTTTTAAGTAAATGGGCGTTAAAGTCGAGATTTTCGAAAAATTGTAACGGCCGCCATTTTTAAGCTAGCGAGTTCGTTAAAACAGTTTTTGATTTGCATTAAGTTCTGCTCTCAGATTCCGTGCTCAAATTTGCAAAATTTAGTTTTGGAAGAAAACGCTACCAAGAAAACTTCTATTTTCTAAAACTACAATTTTCGATATACCTTCTGTAACATATCTTGAGATTTATTTGCAAAATGGGCGAAACGGGTCGCTGGTACTCTCCCATACTTTTTACGTTTTAAATATTCTCGCGCTAATAAGTGATTGAAATTTACATAATATAGTCATTGACTTCCGGTATAAGCCGCCCGCTTCAAACCCAAGGTGTTGCCACAGCACGGCTATGTAAACGCGCTAGCTAGATATTGCGCTTACGACTTCGGACCAAACATAGTTATAAATAGTTTATTTGAAGACTTATCAAAAATTAGAAAAACATAAAAAATATATTTTTTAACTAGAGCTAATTAATAAGCGTAGTTAAAATCGCGTAAGTTCAGAAAAACGAGTTGTTGATATTGATATTAAAACGTATAGCTTTTTTTCTAATTTTTTATATATTTGAAAATTCTTGTTAATCCTAATAAACCACTTGAAATAGTTTCTGAAAATTCCGACTTTATCGCCTTATTACTCAAAAATGAATCGGCAGATCGGGTACAAATGTGCTATTGTAGTAGCTCTACGGAGGCACAATATTATTATGTAGGAGAATTTTTAAACGTAAAAAATTGTAAACCAAACATTATTTCAAAATTTTGGAAATTTTTAAAACAATATTCCTCAAAAATTGGCGACAAAATTTATTTTTGAGGTTCATAGAGGTGAAGATGAGCTACAATTTGGTTCTTGTCGCAAGCCGCTAATTTCTCTGTAACCCCTTCTATGAATTTTTGAAAATTTTGAATTTACTGCCTATTTACATAAAAACGAGTTACTAGATCGGAATAATGAAATATGATATTGTAAATGTCGAAATTGAAAACAAAATTTTTGACTTCTAAATTCCGCTTCTCATACGCGTTTCGAGTCTAGGTGAGTGCTGCAAAGAGTCATGATGTTCTTACGTGCTTAAGCAGATTACCGGTATTCTAACCTTGAAGCAATGGGGTTGTTTACCATTTTTTAAATATACAAAAAAACTGTAGGTTTTCACACATACAGTGCATATCCTTTATACTAGTTGTATTACTAAAGATAATTTGTTAAATAATTAATTGCAAAGTATAACTTAATTTATAGTATTAATTAGAAAGTGCAATTTTGAATGTAATATGACGCCATTAAACGGTAAAGTGGCAGTATTGATAAATACTTATAAATATCAAAACATAACTTATTACACTCTGATCCAAAACGTTAATTAATACCCACGCTAGGCAGTTTGCAAGCAGATATACGAATATAAAAAGAAAAAAAAGTCTTTATGATGATAATAAGAAACTTTGATACGTCGTCACCCCGAACGTTCACTATAGTGTTATTTACAGGTAATAAGACCAACCGTACCAACACAAAATCAACAAAATAAACAGTACTACGCAAGCGCCTATTTACCGCTAAATGACGTCATGTTTTGACGTACTTTTAAACACCTTAAAAGAATTTCAGTAATTAATTTTGCAGTATTAAAAATTAATTTAAAAAATGAGAAAATAGGGGGACAATATTTTTCATCCCACAATGCAAATCTGATTCTTAAAAAAAGTAGTAAACGACGCTATTGTCGAAGTTAGAACATTACATCTAGGGATACATCGAATATTCGGTAGGCCGAATATTCCTTGGGCCGCATATTCCGTAGGCCGGACATTGAGCCATTTTTCGGAGCTTACCGGATATTAGAATAAGCCGAATATTATTTAAGCCAACATGCCGAATATTCGCCATTTTGTACACTAAATGACAGTTACCAAATCAGAAATTTTTCTTAAAATTTGATGGAATAATTAAGAATAAGATAAATTGAAACAAAGTCATAATTTTGGTAGCCAAACGGCAATGCTATCGGATTATGTGACCCAACTAGCGCACGCATTGATAACCAGCAAGTATTCGGCACTTGGCCGATTAATTGGCTAAAGGTAGCTAATATGTACTTAGCCAAATAGTTGGCCTTGAGGGACTGGGGGTAACTTCCTAAATTATAAAATAAGTTCAGGCAAGAAGCAAAGTGCTTCATCAAGTTTTGTGAATAAAATAATTGCATGCAGAAAAATTAGAGTAATTTATATCTCCTTACGCTGAATGACGAGCGTAATCGTATAACCTTTTATCCTGTACAGAATTGCCACTGTGTACAAAAAAACACAGTTAAACAGTGCACTACCGTCCAGATAAGAGCGGTTCGATGACTGTAGGGAGCACATCCAGTATTGTTCCCGCATTGGGGTGTCAAGTGGTCACATTTATTTGCTGTGGTTCGGTCTTTATAAGAAAGAAATGTGACAAGCGGAATATGTCCCCAGGGCGAAGAATAGTCGTTCAATCATACGTGTAGTGCGACCACTTGTATTATTTACATTCTTTCTATCCTACAAGGCCCTGGAGTGCTCTGAATTGAAATGATTCATTAGTATCGCTGGAGGGTCGCTTTATCATGTCGATTAATACGCTACAAGTAATTTTTAATTAAATTGTCCGTGATTATCCTAATTAAGGCCCTAATTGCGTGATTAAAACAAAAAGTGGCGACAAAAATATATAACGAAGGGGATCCCACCGGAATTTGCCCTATATATCCCTGTAACTAACGATATTTTTCCGGCGTTGTAAAGTATTGGGCAAAAAAATGACAATCCATAATATGCCCCTAACTTGGCACACAATGGTTCAGAGGGCGGAGGTAATGATACAGATATCGCAAATGACGGCATAACCAAGAGTCACTTGCCACATTCCCTCATTAACTGTAATTATTACAATACCCAACTTTTCAATGTCCCATCCTGTTATAAATACGTCGGCCCTTTTTCAAACAGGTCTCCCTAATTCATTCTCTTTGTAATTATAGCCGACTTCACCCCTCATTGTTGCTACTAAAAAACAGAACAAAAATACGCAAACTTTCTATTCTATCTTCTAATTATTTTAATACTCTGCTAATCACGCGTATTATGCCTGAAAGTCGAAGCGTACCATGATTATAGAAGTAATACAATTTACGAACATTGACTTAAAAAAAACTGTGGGTGATCGGATTCTGTATCAAGCCGGATTACGTAGATTATGCAAAAGGAGGGATCGGGGATCCCCCGGGAAAGCTGTCACCGGAGCTTTTGCTCCGGTCGCTCCAGATAATACGATGATAGCAAATATGCGCTACTTGCGCTCTTGATTTACGGCATTGACTTATCTCCTGCTACAAACAAGTTATTATAGTGTTTTGCTACAGAAGCATATATTTCACTGTTGGAAGCTGGAATTATGAGCTTCTATTTTGTTCGGCTCTCTTTAGAACTTTCTATCCTATCTCAAACGACGAATCCCCAACAAGAAATTACGAATTAGATAACCAAATCAAAAGGAAGGGCTCACTTTTATTCATTTGTTAATTTTCTGTAAAAATCTGTTTTCAGATCATCTGTTTTATATTAAATTGTGTAGCTTTAATAGGAAATGTTGAAAATAACAACATTAATAGTACTTTTACCTGGTTATGGTTGTAGTTGCCGTTTTTAATCTTACAAAAATTATTTTGTTATAGTAAAGTAAGTAATATGCCAGATTACTTCATTTTACCAAAATTTGGTGCACTCTAACATAGTAAATTCAATTTCGTGCAAGGCTTTTTTCGTTAACAATTTTCTACCGTCAAACTAAAAACTGTTAAGGGTAGCTCCAGTATCATTTACCCAATAACGTACTAATTACTTATTCATTACTGAATTGTCAGTTGTATTTGAAGGGATAGTTAAAAGGCTTTTTATATTGGAGGTGTGGTCATCAAACAATGGTTTATGTATTTAAAAAAGTAAATAAGGCGATTTGTCACAAACACATTGCGTTAATTGTGTGTTTTATTGATGATTATTGCTGTTTGGTAGGTCGTGCTAAGTAATATAGTCATTTTGTTCATTATTCTCTGACATTTGATTAAATATGTATGATGGGTCCCATTTGGGCGCGTATGAATTAAATACATGGTACCTATTATTAGACCAATAATTTGCAGATAAAATTACAAATTTGATAAATTTGTTTTAGAACTTAAGCAACGAAATTTAGGTTTTATACTAATACAATGTAATATTAATAATAATAATTTGTTCTACGTTTGATATTTACTTCTCCTTACATCCAGTATACGTTAATAATAATTTCGTGAAATTTTTCAGTGTCAAGATTTTAATGAAGAAAGCACATTTTGGCGAAAATTTGGCGTTACTACTAAAATATACTGGGAAAATATACTTTAAAACAATCGAAATAGGAAGCGGCAGTTGAACATGTTTTTTAATATTAGGTATCAATGATGTCAACACAAATCGATTGTTTGTTTCTAAGCTCTCTAGTTAAACCGTGAATCGCCTATACAAAATCGGTAAATGCTGGAGGCTCATTAGAATTGTATCCCAAGATTAGAATATTACTTATTGCTGTAAAAGGTCGGAGTCGAATTGTCTCCCAAGAATTATATAATGCTTTACTGCAATTAACGAGTGGCCCTAAACTGGGCACCGTCTACCTGCTTTTTAATCTTACCTCCCAAATTGGGCATTTGACTCTGGATTAATAAGCGTATAAATAAAATACTTTATACCTTCAACACTAATTATTTATTTTAACCTGATACGTTTACATGTCATTATCAAAGGCAATATTCAAAGTAAACAGTTGGTGTTGCTATAGGAACAATAAAACTGAGTGACTTGATCTTGCTTATTCATGTCTCCAAACAACTGGATTTCTTATTCCAAAACGTCTAATAATGGTAAATTTCAAAGATCAATCTGTTCATTCATTAATGGTAGGTACAGTTATTAAATTTTTGTAAATTTCAAGTTGTTCAATCTCATGGCGGCTCTAGACTTTTGCCGCCCTACGCAATGCTATATGAAGCCCCCTCCCCATAAGCTTTAGCAAGGATAGGTTTTAACAGAAAAGTCCATGTATCTGCCCGCATAAATAATTATATTTATAAATTTTACCAAGCAATCATAAAAATAATCTAAGAAACCAACGAACAACGTAAAAACGCAACTGAAATTCGCATATAACAAAAACAAATAAATAATATGCTTGTACTGTGAACAACAGATGAGGTGGGACATGGCACTTTAACATGTAAAAACGAAATTAGTTGTATCATACATCCCTAGAAGAAGTTTAATGTTAGCAGTCGTCCTAAATGAAAAGACAACATTTTTATCGCCTGATGGCAATTTAATTGAAAATTTAATACAAGTAATGCTGTAAATAAATTATTTAATAATAATCACGCCCGTCGTGCATTGATATAATCGGTAGCGGGGCAGATGCGACCGGAGCAGTTGCGACCAGCTTGAATTTGGTAGCAGTTACGACCACGTCTCAAAGATAAAAGTTTAACTGTTGTAGTTGCGACCACACAGGTAATCTGTTTATTTGTCTATTTGTTTTACCTTTTCTTGCTAACGACCTGCTATGTACTTCTTTGAATTTCAAGGGGTATTAAATTGCTACCTAGCAAATCATACAAATATTCTTAAGATTTGCTGCCTAATGAATGTGTTTGTATGTAAAGTGATTTTAATCAATGATTAAAATAGAAAAATCACTTGATTTACATCAAATGCCAACCGTGATGCAGGCGTGTTTAAACGTTTGAAATAAATTCCTTTGTCAAATTGTTTTATTTTCATTTTGAAATTTGTTATGTTCTTTTAGATTTCCTAATTTTCTATATACATTATTTACACCTAGGTAGAAATTGATTTACTTAGTTTCTTTTTCAAAATGTAAAAAAAAAACAATTGGACAAAGGATTAATTTCCAACTTCTAAACACGCCTGCATTTTGTTGACAGTCCTAAGTCAGGATAAAGGGTCGCCCGGATAAAGTGTGAAGGATCTGTAAGTACTTTACCTGATACTACAAATATTTTTAAGATATTGTAAGAGACATTTGTTGATTCGCTAAGTCGCAATTTGATACTCCTTGAAATTGAAAAAAATGCATAACAGATCATTAGCAAGAAAAGATAAAACCAATAGATAAACAATCGAATTACCTGTGTGGTTGCAACTGCCACAGTTACATTTTTATCTTTTAGACGTGGTCTGAACTGCTACCAAAATCAAAGTGGTCGCAACTGCTACCCAAATTAAGGTGGCTCCAACTGCTCCGGTGGCATCTGCCCCTAATTCATATAATCAGTTGCGAAATAAGCCCCCGATTGCCTTAGTGGCGCCCAGGTAGAGATTTTGCTTTGTACCCAAGATATTATGAGTTCAAACCTTGATGAGGCCTACTTTTTTTACTATTGTAAACACACTATCAGGTTTATATTATTTTATTTAAAATGAATATTTTTATTTTTAATGCTACATATTTCCAGTTTCTAACAAACCTCAGTTTAA
Organism: Ctenicera cuprea; assembly: GCA_958336395.1. Taxonomy (NCBI): domain Eukaryota; kingdom Metazoa; phylum Arthropoda; class Insecta; order Coleoptera; family Elateridae; genus Ctenicera; species Ctenicera cuprea. The sequence continues at coordinate 30,842,309 of OY284496.1, forward strand.
AAAATGTCCCTGGTGGAACTCAAACTAAATGTTTACTTTTATTTCCTTTGTAAATAAGCAGTGCATTTTTTGGGTTTCAGTTTATGTACCTACCGGGGACGGGCACTTACACGTAATCAAAATCCGAAAACCAAAAAAAATCATAGAATTTTCGGAACCGTAACCGAAACGAAAACCGAAATTAAAGATATCTTGAACCGTAACCAAAAACCGTAATCGGTTTCGCCAGCATGTGCACAACAACAACAAAAATAAAGATTTACAAAATGTATTCGGCATGGGATTTGAATTCTCGACAACACTGACACGAATTCTAGCACTGTATATAGAACACATACGTAAACGACACTTCAACCGCCGGCCAAATTTAAATTGCCGGTAAACTACGCTGCATTATATTCGATGACGGTATACGTACACCGGCAAAATGTTGCGGGCGACTCCGGCCGTGCAGTATCTGTGATATATTAAAGGCAGAAAGTGTATTTGGGCATTTCATAAAAGCAGAGGCATGGTATCAGTCACATACAGTAATTTGCTGTTTCATGACTTTTTAAAACCATGTTGTCGTGTTTCCAGGGTTTCTAGGTTAGTTGTCGTAAGAGATTTTTAAATAATTCTTTCATATCATGATATGTCCGGGCATTTCGTGAAAAGATAGATTTTGCCAAAAGACTATGACATTATTATGAAAAGAGCAGAAGACCGTAGCTACCTAATTTTTGATCAAGTCCTAGCAGCAGTGTACTCTACAATTTGACAAAAGCAAAAAATATTTTAGTACCGTCAATTTTTCGTGATGAACTTCAACATTTTTTTAATTGCATGGCATAATTTTACACATAACCCCGTAGAGAATTTTCTTTGCTTCTTAGGTAAAAAAAAACATAAAGATACCGGTAACCGTAACCGAAAACGAAATTTTTAGTAGCAGTAATCAGTAACCGAAATTTAAAAAAAAATGAACGGTAACCGAAAACCGAAACGTTATTTTTTTCGGTTTACGTCCCTGGTACCTACTTTCTTTCTTCAGCTGTAAAAAGTTTGTAGTTAACGTTTTATGTTTCAACCAATTAGTTTTGTTGAACTGCAGTTCGTTAGAAACTGAGGTGATAAAAAGAATTATTAATTTATATAATAATATAAACCTGATTGTATTTTACAACAATAAAAAAAATAAATAAAAGCAGACCTCTCCAAAGTTTGAATTCATAACCTCTTGTTTGCAAAGCAGAATCTCTACCTGTGCCCTAGCTACCAAGACAACCGAGGGTTTATTTCGCAACCGATTATATCAATGCACTACGGATGTGATTATTATTATTAAATAATTTATATAAAGCGTTACTGGCTTTAAACTTTTAACTTATTGCCATCGGATGATCTAAAACAGTGTTGCATTTTCATTTAAGATGACTGCACGTTTTAAACAACTAATTCGATTTTTATATGTTAAAGTTAAAGTCCCACCTCAATTGGAATTTACTGTATGTATATTATGTAAAAATAAAATTAAATAATTTTAACTTAAGCATTTTTTTTTGTTTCTCAGTTCAAACTGTCACCTTGCAACGAAACAACAACACGCAGTTAGAATACTGGAATACGAAACAAAAATGCGAAATGATCGTAGGCTGTTATATATTTCTAATACAAAAAAAATGTTTTTTATTTTCTCATATTTCTCATGTACTTTTGTTTTTTTTATTTCATTTATTATTTTTATTTTATTTTCAACCGGTTTTTGACCCCCCTAAAATTTCCAGCCCTAGGCAGCTGCCTACTCGCCTACCGCTTGAACCCGCCACTGCTTCAATACGTACGTGTTCTTTTTACATAATATTCATATTTAGAATTGTCTGGCCTAGATAAACCGAATTACAGTGCCACCAATGTAATATGTAAATGCCTGATGTTAGCAAATCATCTGCTTTTCTATTGTATTAGAGAAAGTGTTTAAAATGTTTTTAGTTGTTTTAGAAATTACTTCACATTTATTTGTTTTGTTGATGATTTTAGTACTTTTTTCCGATTTATCGCCAATCGAAGCGTATTTAATTATATCAGATGAAGTATTTAAATAAAAATTTTTGAATAGCTAATTTATTATCTTTTTCTTTAATCAATGTATCCATAAGTTGAGTATTATAACCATTACTGTATGTAATTTGTTTAATAATTGAAATTTCTCTATTATAATTAATTTCACCTAAGGGGACGGTCAAAGCCCTATGTATCATGGACCTGTATGCTGCTAATTTATGTGTTTTATGATGACAAGAATCGTGTGGTATTGTAATGTCTGTTTGTGTAGGTTTTCTAGAAACAGAGTATTAAAGTTTATTAGTTGAACTAATTTTTATGTTGAAATCTAAAAAGTTAATAGCCCTCTTTTGTGCTGTTTTTAGTTTTAAATATCATGTTTGGATGCAAGCTGTTAGTAGAAAGTAAAAATTCATTAAATAACTCAAATGTATTTTCAAAACATGCTAAAATGTCATGAACATAGCGAAACTAAAATACAACATTTTCAGACTGGTTTGATTCAATATATTTATTGAAAATCTAAAAGATTTTACGCCTGAGCTGGAATTTGAACTTGCGATAGCCTGTGAAATAGGAAGACGTACCGTAGCTGTCAGTATAGTAGGCAGCGATAACTTCGAGTGAACTACACGGAAGCAAGCTAATTAGATATTATGCTACGGACATCCGAACAAAAATTGCCGTAAACAGTTTATTTGAGTAGTTATGAAAAATATGCAAATGAAAAATATATTTTTCAACTAGAGCTAACTAACAGGCGTAGTAGAAATCACGAAACTTTCGGAAAACACCTTGTTAATATTAAAAGGTATTGTTTATTTCTTAGTTTTTAAATGGTTTAAAATTGTTTTTATTCTAATAAACTACTTTAAATAGTCTATTGAACTGTATAAAGTTATAACAATTGGCGTTCGCGTTTTTGAATTAACAATTAACCCTTTTTAGATTTTAAAAAAGTTCCTAGAGGACGTCGGAGTAAAATTTGAGAGATTAGTAAAAATAAATTTGTAGTTCACTGAAAGCTCCATCGACCCACAAATATTTAAAACAACGGTGTCGGCAGTTTTTGAGCAATAATTTTTTGAAAATTTTCAAAACTTTGATAACCTGGCATTTTTACAAATTTATATATTTACAGACATATTTTCGCATCACATAGTTATTTTTATTAAGGGCCATTAAATAATATACTAATTTTTCTTGATTGGATATTTTGTTTTTGAGTAATTGGGCATTAAAGTGAAATTTTCAAAAATTCGTAGCGGTCGTCGTTTTGAAAACAAAGACTTTGAAAAAAAATTAGATTTGCCTTTGAATGCATACCACGCTGTTTTCAAAACTTCAAGAAAGTTTTTACGAAAAAGTCGAAACCAAAAAACATGTCTAATTTCCGTTTGCGGTTCCAGTTAAAAATCTTACAAAGAACTACCAGCTGCTAATAAGATGTACAACCCAAATTTTATAAAAAATTGGTCAAGGGGTTCCGGAGATATAGAAGAAATAACCCACCCAAACACCCACCCACCCGCAGACAGATAGTTTTTTAAAACCACTTTATTGGATTCCTTCTACCCCAAAACGTGTGTATTTCCGTCTGAACCTGAAATTCAAAAATTTGCATGAAATCATAACTTTCTATAATTCAGCAAAAGAATGGGAAGTAAAAACTAATAAATTGGTTAGTGGATTTTGATGTATATAATTTTAAATATTAGAACTTTATTATTTATATAGTGTGGCGTTTGTAACGCAGTTTATATTTTTCTATATTGTAATTTAGTTTATCTTTTATAATTGACGAAATACGTCACTGTATGCTGATACTTTCCCAGGCTGTCTACGTATTAAATAATCTTGCCTGAATAAGTGATTGAAATTTAGATTTACACTCAGTACAAGATATCTGAAACGGGACCCACTCGTCCGCCCGGTTTAAACCCAAGGCGTTGCACTCCACTGGGGATTACCTACTCATATAAGGCGTTAGCTAGATTTTCCACTGCCGACTTCTGGCTTAAAATGGTTAAATACTTTATTTGAAGAGTTATCAAAAACATGCAAAGCATGAGAAATATATTTAGCACCACCTTAAAACATTTGTAACAGCCTTCGTTTTGAAGATACGGCATTAAAAAGCATTTGATCGGGCCACCTGCTATTAAAAAACTTCACACATCAAATTTGATAAAAATCGATCAAGGGGTTCCAGAGAAATACCGGAAATGCCAGAAAATAACGCACCACCCAGCAACAGATAGACATTTATAAAAAAAGGCCCTTTGCACTTCTAGTAAAAGTATAAGAAAGTAACTATAATAAATTCGTGAATGTAGTTTTATTTATATAATTTTAATATTAGAACTTAATTATTTACTTAACGTTGCCCCTTGGCGTTTGTAAGGAATTTTATATTTTTCAATATTATAATTTAATTTATCTTTTATTTACTGGCTAAGTAATGCAAGAAATGCAATGCTCCTTCCTGAATGACTGGCTTCGACATGCGATGTTTTCTGATTTACAGATTTTCACGCAAAAATCTAGTTGATTCTTGATGATAGTTGATTGCTGAAGCAATGCCTAGTTGTTTCCTCTTTACCATTTACTTCTACTGTCTTCAGTCGAGAACAAATTTTGATATTACGATTTTTGAAAAATATTTTCAAAAATGAGTTTGAAGATCATGGTATAATGTAGTTATCTAACAGTCATAGACGGCAAAATGTTGTTGTGAAAGGTATTCTTGAAGACATAAAACTACCAAAATTAAAAAATCAAAATTTTAAAACGTTTAAAATTTTTTTCGACATTATATTTTTTGTTGTAAACCTATAAAGCTACAATTTGGTTATTTCCTAAACGCCCTACTTTCGCTGTGACGCCTTCTAGTTAATTTCCGAAATATGAAAATTACTGGACTTCGATACCTCCCCCAATTCTTTTGGCTGACGACGTTTATTTACTGATATCTGATCTTAAATACAAACAATCTTTTTGACTAAAAATAAAAAATTCAGTTGTCCTTTATGATTTCATAGTCTCACGTTTTGTTAATGATTTATACCTTTTCCTGGTGGAAATAAATGTTTTTTGATGACTTTCATGTTAACGCGTTCCCTCTATGTTAATTATCGTGCAACGTACGCATGTCACGGAAGTCATAATTCGTTTCCTTAAATCCTATATTATTTTACAAATTAATAGGATTGTTGTTGGTCTGGCCGCTTACTACTGGTGTCAATGCTATTATTAAAAGTAAATTAGAATCATATCAAATCAAAACGACGTCAAATTTATCGAACATTTTTTAACCCTATAACTACTGTCTCATTATTTTATATCTCTTGTGGCTAGAAACATATATACTTAATTTTAGAAGCAATAACTCAATTTTGAATTTATTTTCTAGCAGCAGGTACATCCCTTTGTTGGTTTTACTACAGCGTATTTCAATAGTGATGATTCACTCCTATAACATAACACAAGACATCGAGGTTAAAACTTGGAGCTTTTGCAAACGACCAACGGGCGAAAACTTATTCATTGTGGTCAAGGTAATTGAAGGGGCGAAACTGAGTCAGGGATGGCAATGTAAACTTGCAGTCTGCAGGGTTTTCACTGGTTAATATGAAGCCTTATTGTGTCACTGAAAACCATTTGTCCTTGCAACGACTTATGAGTAAGAGTTGTATTGCATTCAGAAAGTTTTAAAATTGGTATGACTTTTTTCAAACAAAGAATTTCTCGAAATTTTTATATAAAAAATCATACTTATTTTATGTTCAAAAAGTAGCGCAAGATGCTCCATAACATTATAGTTTTGATTCTGTAATTCTACTAAATTTTGACATTACCTCTGAAAATAACACACCGCCTTTCGTAAAAGCCTAAAACATTTCTACGTTTTGGTGCGTTTAAGAGATTTCAAATTTTTGTTTTTCTTAGTGCCAGATATTCTTCTTGGGGCCTTAGTTATACTGATCTTATGAAAAATATCTTGTTATTCGTAAACATTTGTATTTACATAAAATTGGTTAGATTAATACTATAACTTTGTGATTATGTTACATTAAGGAATGGCAGTAAAGTGGGGCAAACATTCTATAATTTGTAAGGTCTGCTTTGCAAACGAAACAAAGAATTTATTGATTAGTCTGAATCGTGTTACGAGGAATGTAACGATTTTTTCAGGACTGTCTTGAATCACGCGATTCTCCAGGATCAATACGAAATTCCGGACACTTTGCGTTTTTATCAGAATGCACATTCCTTACCTATGAATCTAATTTAATTTCCTTTAACTGTAATATACGACACGTGCTTATCTACTTAGACATACATACTTTAATAATTTGACCAAACATTAAAATAATATGACGGTAGCATTCCAAAAGATTGCTAGGGGAATAGTAAGTAATCCAGTTTTCAAAAAACTATTAAGATGAAAAAATAGTGACAATAATAGAAATTAAAAGAATTCAATTAAAAATATAAATAACTAATAATTAACACTTTTCGACAATATTAACACGTAAAATAACAAACCAGCCAACAAAAATATTCATACAAAGTAACAGAATTACATTCAATTTTAGCAAAGAAATTATTAAACATCTTGCATGGCAATTAAAACGAGGTTTGTTTAAATACTTATCATTCTTAGCCGTTGAGTCGTCTGTAACCTCCGCACAGATTGAGGTATAGTTTTAAATAAAATGTTAATTTACAACAATTTTCCTTTAACTTTTATTACTAACTGAAAAAAATCTTATTGAATTTAAACCTTGCAGATATCCGAATATCCACCCCAGAAATAATAAGAACCACCGACAATATCTACTGCGTTTCCCCATATTTATTGAAACTCTTTTTATTGCTTTGATTGTTAGAACTATTTTGCATCTTTAGGAAACAGTCTGACCTTCACGGCAACTTGACTTTCTCAAAAATAGAAAGCGATTTCAACACGCGTACCTTTTTTGTGTATTTTTATATGGAGAATAAGATTATATAATGAAACATTCAAAAATTGAAAAATCTAAAATATTTAGAAGAATATATTACGCGACCCTCCCCATATGAGACACCTGTGGTGCACTTATTCAAACAAACATTAGTAGAAATACTAGGCGAAGTGCTCAGATATAGAATTAAAAAATAGTAGTGCAAAATTTATCAACAAAACCGTTATTAGACTGTTCCATCTTCTGGAAGCTGTAACTCGCTAACAAAGCATTTCCGGACACATGTTTAAATGTTTATAGGAACTTTTTTCATTGTTTTTATATTCTGAATCTATCTTGAAAGTGCGTTACACATGTTATGAATCACCCTGTATATTCTCGTACTTGTTTTGAACTTGAAATAAATTCTGAAAGTTCAATCAGAAAAATGTTACAGTTTAAAACAAATTCAATTCAGGTCTGGATTGGGATCGAGTGACTTACGAGGCTTAAAAAGAGGTTTACATGAAGAGTTTACTAAGATACTCCGAAATCAGGCCAGCACATTTTTTTGTGAATAGTGGGTGTCCCAAAATTATCAGTTATGTGTGACGCAAAACATTAACCCGGACCTTAAAACAGCTATCGTTTTTAATACAGCAGGTAGGAAGAAATAAAAATTGGTGCCTTTAAAATGGTAAATTTCTAAATTACACTTTAAAGTGCGGTACTATCGATTGTTATCATGACACAAAGTCCATTCGCCTTTTCGTCACAGTTGCTTTTTTTGTCAAATCCTCAAATCTTTCAGGGGAAAAGGTCTAAAATTTTGGGTGTGTGCAAGTTTACGTAGATACATAAACAAGTTGTTTCCGTAGGTCAGTGTACTTATTTTATACCTGATTTAGGTCTTGTCTTTTCTTTTGCTTAATTTAATTTTAGTGCTACAGCATTTTAAATATAAAGGACTCAAGGCAATTTACGAGACGTTCATTACAGTAAGTACCGTTCGTCTTCTTGAAATGTAAGGTAGCTATCCGAAGATAAAGACAGATATACTTTGCAGTTTCGACTAGTTTGCGTGTGCAGCGTCACAAAAGTCACTAACCCATAGCTATAACCTGATTTCTTATTTCTTGCCATAAAAATACAAATTTGTGTGTGTCTAGAATTATTTTTTTTATGTTTCCTCAAAAGAGTCCATAGAATATGATTAGGGAAAAAATTAACCAGACAGGAATTAATTAGAATTAATTATAACTAGTAACGGCTTGAATTTGGCTTGTTTTGAACTGTCTACATTTTGCAAAAATCTATGGTCCGGACATTCCTGTATTATGAATCACCTTCACTTAGCACCAGGGTTGCTTAGATTTACTTGTTCGTATACAAAACTGGTTTCCTCAAAATTGCTTATAGATCGAAAGATACAAGCTGGACCCTCGAAGTAACAATATTTGTGCAATAACCTTGGATTAACTGTTTTTAGTTAATAGTCTTATTTATTATCTCCTAATACAGTCAAAACTTAGCACCAGTTTTACTTATCGTCAGTTAGATAACGCAAAAACAAAGCGATAAATAACCCATTTGAACGAAATTCGTTTCCTTGTTGGAAAATGATTTGGGAGTAATTTATATGGAGGTCATAGATATCATATTTTAGAAAACGATTACGAGAGTGCGTTATTAAAGCCATTTCTGGTGTTTTTACTAACCCACATAAGAACAAAGGAAACAATAAATCTTTTAAACGGATTTATTGACTTAAACTGGCGAGCTTCCAAAACTAGGTGTCTTAACGACCAACAAATATTAAACCGAACGTGCACTTTCATAACAACACTGAAATAATTAGAAAAGATTAACTGTAATTGAAAACATGCACTTGACACTTTTAGCCGACCCAAAAAGCAAATTAACTGCGTCAATTATGTAATTAAACTAAGAAAATGTTCGCTAACCGCAAGTTTATTTAACCCACGTCTTTATTTAATCGTAGTGCATCCCAGAACTAACAAAACGAATTGAAATATAAGTAGGCCTTAATAGTACATTGTTTTTTAATCGAAATCCAAAACATATAAAAAAAGGTAACAGTTAAAATGATCTCGCTAACTAGGTAAAACAAAGCTAAATAGCAAGTAGCAAAACCACTCACTCACCAAAGCAAAATTTCTAGCATAGGGCAATATTATGTGACTGATTAATCTTGCCATAATTTGAAATATTTTGGTAGCGCTGGTTTGTGGTTAAACAAAAAATAACAATACAGTAAAGTAACTTTTTCAACGTTGGGAAATATAGAAACAGTACCCTGTAAAACACCCCAAAAATTGGATATTACCGGATAGAAAGGGCCTCTAAGCAAGGACGTGCACCGTAATCGAAACGAAAATCGGAAAAAAACGCAAAATTTTCCGAACTGTAACCGAAACGAAAATAGAAATTAAAAATTTCTTGAACCGTAACCGGAAATCGTCACCGTAATTATTTTAATTAATTAATTTATTTATTTATAATATACCGGCACTTTTGTAAGCCAACAACATTGCTGCGCCTGCGGCCACTATCGCTAGAAATTCCAAAGAATATAAACAGTATCATGTGACCATCTACACAGCAACAAAAAATAATGATAACCTTCTGTATCCCATTAAAGCAGTAGTAATATTTTAATTTTAAAATTGTAACCCGTACGGGCTCGAGCTCTCGACCAACCTATGCCTCACAACGCTGTACACGCATTCTAGCACGGAGGCACGGCATGTGTTGATAGTTGATGCTGGAATGCAGAACACATACATAAACAACATGTCATCCGCCTGCCAAATTTAAATTGCCGGTAAACTACGCTGCATGTTATACGACAATGGTATACAGTATACCGGCAAAATGTTGCCAGCCGGCAGCTACCGGCTAGTCAGTGTGATATATCGTAGAGAAATAGTGTAATTGAGCATTTGATAAAAAGCCCCAGGCGTGGTCTCGATCACATAGAGTAATTTATTTTTCGTGACAGTTTGTTCTTTGAAAATAGCCGAAGACCGTAGCTACTTTGTTTTTGATTTAAACCCCCCCCCCCCCCAGCAGCAGGTTTTTCTACAATTTGACATAATTTTTCGTGACAACTTCAACGTTTTTTTTAATTGCAGGCATAATTTTTCCCACGTAAACTTGTCGAGAATTTTCTTTGCTTTTCATCACGAAAAACCAAAAAATAACGGTAACCGTAACGAAACCAAAATTTGTAGTAGCAGTAAACCGTAACCGTAAACGTAACGAAATTTAAAACATTTGAACTGTAATAGAAAACCAAAACGTAATTTTTTTTCAATTTACGTCCCTGCCTATACGTTACATAAATATAACGTTTTGCTGCGGAAATGTATTTTTAGAAATTGTTTCAATGTTTATAATGGTTCCGTTGTTACCGCTCGCGCCTTTCGCTTTTTTTCAGACACGGCCATTCCATTAAAAACATCCCAGATAGCATAAGCAGTAGCATTCTACTATGTACACAACAAAAATAATAATAATAACCAATGCACACCACAAACGGGAAAATGATGTCCGGTGATCAAAACTATCGCCATAAGCCGTACATGCCGACTCTGATGCTGAGGGTTACATATGCGTACGTTTTCCGGGATTTTGAGGTGCCATTATCTTTTTCAAATAAATATCATTGTTGCAACTAAATTATGTTTTTATGGGGTTTTCATTAGACTACCCGTTTCTATATTTACCTTGACATTTACAATAAAACCCAAACAATTATAATTTTTAAGAAGTAGTAGCAGATAATTGTTTTATTTTTATGTCAGCAAGATATTTAATATAATATTTAACAAATTTAATTTTAAAACTGAACGATGCGCTTCGCCTGGACTTTCCTATACTTTTATACAAACTAATTACTTTTATATATCTAATCCCAAATATTAAAGCACAAATAACTAAGAACTGTTGCAGGGTATTTAAATATAAAACCTTGCTAATCCCTCATTGCAAGGCCAACTAAACCACCTGCTGGGTAGAAATTTTGGGCTCATGCGGTACAAAGCTACAAGTTCAGTTGTGACTATTATCACGGGATTATACTATGTTCATCTTTTATGCACTACGTGTTTCACAATGTACCTCGCCTATTCTGAAGTTATGAGTTATGCTCCTATGCTGACTATATTACGACGTATTGTTTTTGAGAAAAAAAATCGATTGTCTTATGTTTTGGAACAAGATTCCACAGGATTAAACAACGAAAATCGAAAAAACAATTTTCGAAATTAGGGAAGAAAGGGAAAAATGACCCCCCTAAATATTGCTGCACCTAAAAATTGAGTTCTGCATCTGATATTACTCATGAGCAACTTACCTCAAACAGAAATTTTTATTGTCCCCCGTTTATTAAAGAGAGAGGCATGAATAAATTTTCGGTTTTAAAATTTTCAAAACTTCATAGAAGACGTCACAGACAAATATGCAAGCTGGGACACGAACCAAGTTGTAGCTCATTCTCAGCTCTATGAGCTTACAAAAGTTTTAAAAGGAATCGTGTAGACAGTATTTGTGCAATATTGTTTTGAAAATTTACGAAACTCTGGAAATAGTTTTCACTTTACAGCTTTTAACTTTTTGAAAATTTGTGTGCACAGTAACATTGTGTCTCTATAGGGCTTGTACGAAAAAATATTTGAACGCGATCTGATAACCTATTTTTTAGTAATAAGACGCTAAAGTAACAATTTTAAAAGGTTCGTAGCGACCGCCATTTTAAAGCTAGAATATTCGGAAAAAAACCGTAGCCCTTAATTTCTCTGTCATACTCTTTTTTCAAATTTATAAAATTTGGTTTAAGAAAAAACTTTACCAATAAAACATGGGTAGCTTCCGCTTCCGGTTTGGGATTTTTAAAAGCTAATTTTGTCTGTAAATCTTTGATATACCCTCAGATTCAAAAGCTCGTCGAAATCCGACCATCCGTTCAGTAGTTATGATGCATCATAAATTGCAGCGATGACAAGGTGCAAAATTCAATCCTCCTTATAAACTCCGTCGAAGGATTTTAAAAGTACTTAAAGGGAACTGCCAAATTTCTCTTTTGGAAAAGCAATAAATTGCATGAAATTTCAAAGAAAAGATTAGAAAGCGCATAGGACGTATGCGAAGAAGGTCACGTCGTGTTTATCTGGCAGCGTTTTATAATAACCGCCCATCACTGCATACAGGGTGTTTTGAAAATATGCAGCCAACGTTATACAGCAAAAACGGACGATGTAGCTTAATTTGCATATATTAAAAAGTGCATTGTTACGGAGTTACAGCCGTTCAAAGATGTGAAGCAAATATTTCAATTTTTTAATATTTTTCGAACGGCTTAATACACAATGTTAAAATTTGCCGTGTACATAATGGTCAAAAGCATTAACCCATTATTTTATAATATTAAATATTGTTAGAAATAGGTCGTGCGGTAGAGCAGCGGTTGAGGCCACTGACTTCGGCGCTGCTCTGTCAAACGTGCCAGGTTCGAGTCCCGGCTTCGCCCTGGATGTTTGTGTCTATCTCTGAATGTTAAATGGGCGCTAATAACCATAGCAGTTGATGCCCCCGTATTGTATGTCCAATGATACAAATTTAGAAATGGTTTGGTATAATTTATTTGTTTAAAGTAGTTTTCTGATCTCAGCCGAAAAAAACGAGAAATACGACAAAAAACATTCATCTCAAGCACCGTAACTGTCTAAAGTATGGAATTTGAAATTTCTTTTTATTAATGGAAGCGGTTTTTAAGTTTTTAAAAATATTTGTGTCTGAATATTTTACACTTCAAGAGGTATATAATAAGATGATTTTATATAATAAAAGGAGGATATCTACAAAACAGATTGATTTGTACAATAGAAATAGATTTCTACTATAAAATTAAAATGTACAAAAAAAGAATTATTTCTTAGGAAAAACGGCGAATTTGACCAAATAAAATTGATGTCTGTAAAAATACTGTTCCTAACTTAAATTTGTACCAATAGTTTTGTAGAAAATTTCCTTTTTTGGAAGAAATAATATGTTTTTTTGTACGATTCAACCTTATTGTAGTAATCTAATTTGTTTGTACAAATCAACCTTTTTTAGATAGACACTGCATTTGTTGTGTAAACGCTTTTTTTAATATTTAACTTTGCTGTAGAGATTAATTTTTTGTACAAATCAACCTTTTATCGTACAAAAGCATCTGTTTATTGTAGGATAAGAAAATAAATTAAATAAAAGAAAATTCCATTTTTTAAATTTTAAGCGATTATTTTGATTTTGATAAAATTCTTATTCGAATAATATTTTTTTCTATTTTCGTTCTTTACTGACTACTTTATGAAACTCATTTGGATTTCATAAAGCAACTCCTAAAAGAATTCAAAATTTTATTTTGTTAGGTTGGTGACAACCATGTGACAAGAAAACCTTCACGCGTTATAAACATAACCTTCAAATTGTAAGTTCTAAAAAAGATTATTTATCGTATTTTCCGCTACTTTGCGTAGCTCGGGTGGGGTGCAAGATAATTCTTCTTCCATCTTATCTTCAAATCTTAGGTATTTTAAAAATTAAATCACTTTCAAACACAGTTTGTCTAAATTTTAATTTGACAGTAGTTTGAATTGTATGAAATTACTAAATGTCACCAACAGCCACATATCAAAAACAAAAACCAAATTTTCCTAATCGATTAAATTTTTAAATTAAAATATAAAATAAGGTAATTTTTAACTTTTTTGGACCAAAATAGAAAAAATAGTATAAAATACACGTTTCATAAGACATTTAAGCGCACTTGTCCATTAGAAAACTCGCCGCAAGCGGCTCGTTTTCTAACTTGGACGCGTGCTCTAAAATCATGTCTTATGAAACTTGTTTTTTAATATACTATTATAATTTTTCTAATATATTTCATTATTTACAATTTAATTGATTTTTTTGTATATTATAACTTATACGAGAACTTTTTGTCAATTTAATTGTTCAAATTATCTAAAATTAAAAGAATCTTTACTGATATCAACAGAACACTTGAGTAATTTCTAGTAAATGTCTCAAATTAATTGCAGGCTAATTTTATTGTAATTTTAATTTCAAGCCAATTTGTGGGAGTTTGGCTCTATTCTAATTAAAGTCAGTAATAATTTTATTTTTCATAAATTTTATGCTAATTAAGCAATGAAATTTTGTAATACACTGCCTGAAATCTGCTAAAAAGACTGAACTGATAAATTAAAGAATTTCAGAAATGTCATCAACTCTTTACTTACTTTTGTTGAACAGCCAAGTTATTGCTTTTTGAATTTAAGTTCACCAGTTAATCATACATAATTTTAATATTTAAATATAGAACATAAAATCAAAAAATCTGTTTTTGATTTGAAAATCAGCACGAAGTAATAAAATTAAAGCGGTGCACAGAGAATACAAATGGACTTTATTAAATGATACGCAAAATATACGATGTTATTGTTAAGAGTGCAAGCAACTTTTCCCAGATACTCATTAAGTATGTACGCACTGCGTTGCAGCAAGATGTGCACTGCGTAGTAATAATGTAAAAAGTCTCAACAAGTTGTAACAAGCGGGTGTAGTTGTTGATATAACTTTAAATATAATACGCTAAGTTACAAACACGAAGTGATAGTGATAAGGATGTATGTTATCTGTCTTTGACTGTTGCGATATTTCCCACCACAACGACCTTGACACTACCAACCACATATAGTGTATACTTAAAATAAAATAACTTGATAACCTTCAGACTCTTAAATTAAAATAGAAAATTTTGTAAAGTAAAAAAAAACACATCTCACATCTGTTGAATGTACATTAGAAACAAATCTTTAAAAATTTTACTGATACAGCTTCAGAATGTTGAGGAAATCCCCTAAGATATCACAAGTTGTTGGTGTATTTTAATAAATAAGTGGTAACAACCATAATTCAATATTTTCTCAAAATTTAGGAATATTTGTGGTTTTGTAAATATTGCATGTGGTTGGAAAACCATTTCCAACATTTTCATATTCCCATAAAAGCTTTTACGGCTTCATGTTATTTCGCAAGAGATGGGTTTCACTGAAATGCTTTAATAATAATGTCATGAGATTGATGCAGTAGTATATTTGAATTTTTTGCCCGATATTCATGCATACCTAACTTGTTGGTTAAAAAAGAATTTTTCTAAATTCTTCAAATAATATCGGATTTAACGTAGTTATTGTAGCGATTATCCTATATAAAAATAGAACAAAGTAGAGATATTAGTTGTACCATACCGTTAACATCTAAATTCAGGGTCCGCCAAAAATATGGGAACACGCTGCTTATGTTAAAAAAACTTTTCTACCCACTGTATTTATGAGGTTAAAGAACATATTTCGCAGTTACTGAAAAAAATTTATTTTTTAGGCGACCTTAACATTAATTGAATTTTTAGTACTCACAAGCGGCCAAAAAGTAACCGTTTTTTGGCCGAGGACGAAAAAACACTTTTTAGCAGTGGTGCACACAAATGTTTTTAGGCGACCTTCATTATAAAATTTACAAATTTGTTAAATTTTTATTTATGATTTATTGATATAATTATTTATAACAACTGAACAATTGTACATATTTGTGACTCCTTCAGAAACGTTTATATTTTCTTTATTTACACTCGAAGTAATTTCGGCATGTATAGCTTCATTATTCGTATGAACAATTTGTGTGCTTTTTGATGTTGCTGCAGCAGTAATTTTATCTTGATTATTTTAAGTAAAAATCTAACAAATTTGTAGAAAAATATAAACGTTTCTGAAGGAGTCACAAAAATGTACAATTGTTCAGTTATTATAAATAATTATATCAATAAATCATAAATAAAAATATAACAAATTTGTAAATTTTATAATGAAGGTCGCCTAAAAATTATTGTGTGCACCACCGCCAAAAAGTGTTATTTCGTCCTCGTCTGCTTTCTGGCCTCGGCTTCGCCTCGGCCATTAAACTCAGACACGGCCGAAAAAAATCCACTTTTTGGCCTTGGTACACAAATAACTATTGTTGTTTTTGCGAGTAATGGTGTCATATGAAAATTTTTAAATGAGTAAAGTGTTTTTTAGATCTCGTTTGGTAGAGTTTTTTATTATCTTTTCAAATTATCACGTTTATATGATTGCATAAAAAAATTGTGAGAAACTTAATTTAAAGTTAGAGTGCTGCTGTTTTTTTTGACAACTGTAACTCACTTTAACAAAACAAGAGAATATACTACTTTTGCTGTCATTAAACTGTGTTTATGTTGTTGCCGTTTTTTAAATTGGATTTAGTTGTCATTAAAGTTTGTTCTATGACCTCATAAACACATTGGGTGGAAAAGTTTCTTAACGAACATGAAAAAAAAGAGCATATTAGCTTTACCCTGCTCTGCTCTCATTGTTAAAGTAGCTTCCTTGTTTTTTAAAGACAAGTCTTAAAATTTTAAAGGTGTGTTAATGTAACAGCAAATAGGCTGTGGTTTTGTGATGAATCCATCAAGAGTAGAAACAAAGAAAACACAGGCAAACCAGCAATAACAATAATCGAAGAAGGGTCGAAGTACAATGCTTAAATCAACGGGGGCAACATGAAACAACTGTCAACAGGGGCGATTATGGGCCATCATCTTATATATCGGCGAGGTAAGTGTGTCCGCTGCCGGCGGCGCTATAATAAAGTAATCTGCGAAATGTTGGTGGCTCTTGGTCGGTCCATAACCATAACTATAACTCACCCCCTGCGCTTGTAAGCAGTCGCTCTCATCAGATGGGTCGCGAAGTATCTACAAAGAAGTGCTGGAGGTTTCCACCTGATAAATCAATTAAACGCTCCTTGCCCCTAGAAACCCCGAAAACGACCGCCCCATCTCATAAATATCCTTCGACTCCCAGCCATCGTACGTCTTTATTGTCCGGAGCAAAAATAATTTCTTTCTGCAGCTATCTGGAATCCATTAAAGGACATAGAAGGTAAATGAAGCATCGCGATATGGGTAGCTCGCAAGGGTTATCAGCGCTAGATTGGTCACATTTACATTTTATAACATTGTAGATGGTCATCTGTGCGTAATTTGAATGAAATATGGGAATCACTGACTTATGGGGAGAAACCCCGAGTTTTGTCCACTCCAAGGCCCTATATTTAAAAACGAAAAATAAATCAGTCCCCTTTCTGTTTCGGATAATTCGAGGTGCCTTGAATGCCACAGAAGGAATCAGGTGCAGATAAATAGGATAATTCAAGTGCTCCCATTCGGGAAGCTTTAAACGTATAAACAATTTAAGCCGAGAATGAGGAGAAAATTCAGCAGCGAACTCGCATTCTAAGTAAGACAATTGCACGGGAGGCTCGGGTATTGTGCCTGAGTATAATGCAAATGTTACACCCGTCCGCAATTTGCATTTACAGAACCTGTTTATGTTTGATGAACTGCAAGCCCAGACTGTAATTTGTGGGTGTCAATGCCCACCCTAAGCAAGCCACTACTACTTATCGCCGCTTATAATATCTGCGTAATAACATTTAACTACTACAATTTAAATACAGAACAACAAAGAACTTTATTATATTGCTGCAATGAATTTGAAAAAATAAATCAAACTGACGCACTTTGCTGATGTGGGGGTAAGAACCGATTTACGTTGCAAAAATTCAAGAAGGTATTGAAATTCAAATACTTATGGACTACCTGTATCTGCCCACCTGCAAAATACAAGTGTGATGTGTCATACCCGTATAAGGGTTAAGAAACAACCAGGAACAAAAGGATTGGGGTTCACTACAATTTTTACCCGTCATGTAGTGTCAAAAACTACCCTAGTTATTTATTACAACTACTAAAACGATTCGTCCCCTTTTACTAATATACAAAATCAGTTCTATTACTGCTACATTTATACTGCAGATATAATTCAAAATTATTACAAAATATTTAAATATCATTCCAAATAATTTAATATTGATTTTAGGCAACTTTTACCAACTGCAAAGAATTTCCCCCAATTTTACCCAATTTCAATTGATTTCAAACGATTTCGGTAAATTAATAATAATTTTTAGCACTTTCGAGTGGTAATCTCTCTCAAGCTTTAATGATTTTAATTGATTTGAACAATGCTTGTTTTGAATTTGAATAATAAATTTATTAAATTTGTTTTTTTATTCATCATCATTTAATTATAATTAATACATTCCGCAGCTATCAGAACCCGCTAATAAAATGAATAACTTGTGTTGAGATGTGAGTCATGTTATTGAATGCGCTGTCACTAAAACTTAAGACAGGGAAAGGGATCCGAATGTAGTATATGGAATTAAAAAAGAAAACCTTTGTCGAGATGTAAGTAATGTTACTGAATGCGCTGTCACTAAAAGTTGAGACGGGGGTAAGGGATCCGGATTTAATATATAGACCAGCACTTCGATCAGCATCCTGCTACGCTACCTACATCATTCGCTTGTTTATTATTAAAACAAATCTAACAAAAAAGTGGGTAGCATAGCCCACGGGCTCCACTAGTTTAAAATCAATTCACATTTACTTTTCAATAATCACAAATTTAAATTGTTTTAAAATAAATTCAAAACTTTTCAGTCGATTTGGGATGTAAGTTTATTGAAATATTTAAAAAGATTACGAATTTAGACTCTAGTTCGGGCGCGTTCATGCAATTTACTCAAATTTTATAATTTCATAATTAGTTTGAAATTACTTAAATCTGCTTTCAGATTATCCCAAACAAATATTTCAAATTCGAATAAATTTCAGGACATTGTAAAATAATATTACTTAGGTTATATATAGTGATGATTTTCATTTAATTTCAATTTTTAAAAAATCAAATTGTTTTAGTTGATTTAAAGTGATTGCTTTTCAGATTCACGAGTTGTATATAAGTAAATTATTTCTCGCATAATATACCAAATGGACAAATTAATTGCATTTTTAAAATTAGCAACTAAAACACATGAGTAGTTATATGAATTTATTCGCGATACAACTTTGTACGTCAAAATCATCCGGCCAAAATTTTTTATTGGCTGCTGACACTGCAAATGCAACGCGGAATAGTTATTGATATTGATGTGAATTATGTAAAAAATGAATTAGATTCGGTATTACAATTCTGGAATTAAAAAATGTGGCAATTCTGTATATTTAACAATGTTTAAGTTTGATTGAATCGCCGTTTTTTTCAGGTATGCTCAGCACCCCCAATTCAGCTCTCAGGGGTTATCGAGCACCCCCGCAGTGGGCGCCTATGATCAAGATTTCAAGTAATTTCAGTTTATTGGGTTGAGGATAGCTTTAGTAAACTTCAGGAACAAAGGATGTTATATGATTCATCTTGTAGATAATTTTAAAAATCTGTCGGGCAACCGCTACAAGACCTTCCTAGCCTAAGCCCGCTGTTTAAAATTGTTAAAGAAGTTTCCCGCATTCTTTTAAGATATTTAACAATTTATTACAGCAGATCAAATGCACTGAACGGTGTTATTTAACTAACACTGCTTATTCAGTGAAGCCCAAAATTCGATTTTTTAAAAGTAAATGATCGTTTTTTGGTTATTATTGAATTCCACTGGTCAAGTAAACGTCCAAAAGAAATATACATCTTTTCTCGACGGTGGGTTGTTCCTATTGCCTAGTGTTTCACAAATTCAACAAGAGTTCTTGTTCCTGTTGCTTTGAAATCAAGACAAAGACAAGACAAGAGATACTTCTCAAGAATCAAAAAGTTAGGTGCCAAGAATTAAGATTCCTTGATTTTTTCTTGCTTTTTATTTTCTTATCTACAGGCGTAAAAGAAGGGCAGTATTGTATTTGTTATGATAGAAGAACAAAAACAAACTTTCATTATTAAACCAAGAGTTTGAGCATAAGCCGCATAACAATATGCGGGCTGATAGATTATTTAATATATTTCTATACTGTCTTATGATTAGAAAAGTTTTTAAAAACTCCCGTTCAGCTGTGACTAGGGCTGAGCGATATTGAAAATTTAATATCGAATATCGACAATTTATTTATATCGATAATATCGATATATCGATAATATCGATAATATCAATAATATCGATAATATCAATAATATCGATAATATCGATATTATCGATATTATCGATAATATCGATAATATTAATAATATCGATAATATCCATAATATCGATAATATCAATAATGCTAATAATATCGCTAATATCGATTATATCGATAGTATGAGAATAACGATAATATTTACGATAATACCGACATTATTATCAATAATTTCGATATATTATCTATAATATTGATATTATAAAGGTCAATATTACCATGATTGATTTCTTTTGTAATTTTTTTTTGGATTGTGTATACACCGTGTTAGAAGAAGGGAATTTTACGCATTGATGTTGACTTTGCTCCTAATTAAGGCTGGGAATATTTACCGATATATCGATAATATCGATATTACCGATAATACCGAATAGCGATAATTTTAAAATAATTAACGGTATATCGATATTATTGATAATATCGATATTATCAATAATATAGAATAGCGATAATTTTAAAATAATAAGCGATATATCGATATTATTGATAATTTCGATATTATCGATAATATTGACAACGTCGATAATATCAATATTATCGATATTATCGATATTATCGATAATATTGGTTTGCAAGAAACCTCCGTAAATATACAACAAAATAAACTTTAGTACATAACATCACTACAATATTTAGAGGTTTAATTTCGCCCCCACAACACACTACGGCCCGTTTTGAGCAGTCATTCTCCTTCCAGATATATTCTATGTACAATAGTCTAATCAACTTTTACATAAGCTCCAACCCTGTACAATTTAACACAAATTTGTGTTCAGCGTTGTTTCAGAAGCAGTGCAGTGAGCTCCAACGAATTGCTAGATAGGATGTATAAAATAATTTTTATTTGTGGCAGATAGCACTTGATAGCAGTGTTAATTTACTATTTTGTTTACCACACGCGCCTCCTTACGTGCCATTACTAAATTTACTTTATTTTAACTGTTGTTTGATTTTACAGGTATGCATTGAGTCTTCCCATAAAATAATATATTACATTCAAATAACGCATTGGGAAACAGGTATAACGATTAACACAATTAATAATAAATATAATATATATTTTTATAAGATTTGGTGTGTGGAAGTTTTTTAGTTGCTGGTAGTTCTTTGTGAAGTCGTTAATCGGAACCGGAACCGGAAACGGAAATTAGACCTATTTTTTTGGTATCGATTTTTTATTTTGAAATTTTAAATACATAGCGTTGTAGTGCACCTAAAGAGAAATGAAATGCTCTTTTTCCTAATTCTGAATCTTTCAAATTAAAGCCGCTACAAATTTTTGAAAATTTTAAATATAATGCCCGATTACCCAAAAACAAAATATCCAATCAATACAAATTGTCATATTATTTGAGAGCTCTTAACAAGTATAGTCCAGTGATTTAAACATATTTTTGGAAATATGAAAATTGTAAATATAATAGTGGTTCAAAATTTTGGACATTTTCAAAAAACTATTACTTAAAAACTGCCGACACCGTGTGGTGTAGTTTACGTATTTTGCTAGTTTTATAAATTAATTTGCGATTGCTATAATTCTTGTAATCTGACTGTATCCCAAAATATTTGGAACAATGAACGTTTATGAATTCCTACTTTACGTATGTTTATCTATATGACCATAACAAAGCCGAATCGAGATAGCATTTTATAAATGTTGAACAAGCAAATATTCGTTTCTGTTCGTAAAATGAAGGGTAGTACTGAAACATCTCGTAAGACTTTTGCATATAATTCCAAAATACAAATCGCCTTAATACAGAAAAACACTTATCTTTCTCATCCAAACCCAAACCAAAACAAAGTTAAGCGCCACGAATTAACTGTTGTAATGTTCATAATCTCCAACATTAATATATATCAGGCCTTTGACGTTGAAGAATAGTGCGTATCTATCTATAACTGACTCTTAGCATTACTTACGCTATTCTTCATGTAACTTAATAAAGTAAAGTAGATAATAGTTTACTAACCGTAAAAGTTAGTGTTTAGGAAGATTTTGAATTGTGTGTTCGTTATGAAAACTGCGTTGGCATTTCGGTAATTACAGTTAGACCAACAAAGCGTGCTTACTCAAAAAGTGATCTCTGCTATTTCTATGCATGGAAAAATTAACTGGCGGAATGTATATACGATACGAACATTAGACACTCAACGCGTTTAATATATAGATTTCTTATTTCCAGAATATCAGTTCACACATGACAGGAGCTATCATAAATTTGAAAGAATAAATAAACACTAGAAGCCTATTAGTATAGGTATTTAAATAGTCCGTTACTTAGAGATGCACAAAAAAATGATACATCGATGTTACCATCAAATCGTATATCGAAAAGCGTACATCGAACGAGAAACACCGGTATATCGATGTTTTTGACAATACGATACCTACATGTTTTTATAAAACTAAAAATTATACACTTTTCACGCTTTTTGAACGTAACATTGCCAACTAAAACAACAACAGACGGAAAAGGGGAACCAATGTTTATGAAAACTGAAAAATAATTAATTTGATTTATTTTTATAGTTTTAACAAAGAAATTTACAAAAGAATTTTTTAAAACCGATATTTTATACATCGAAAGAGCAACATCGATTCAAAAACATCGAGCATCGAAACAAAAACAACGATGTTTTTAAAACATCTACACATCGTGTGTGTCCCTATTTTTAATCATTTGTTTACTCATACAAATTTTACAACAATCTGTCTGAAGATTCAATTACTATTTCATGCTAGCAGATAAAGAATTTTGAGCAAAAAACTTGAATATTTGAATTTTCATGTCTTTTATCTTCCACACATTTCCTTTAAACCACTGTCTGTGTTTTCAGGATATGAAACTTTGGTAATACTTCCGAATACTTTCCACACATTGCTTAACACTATGGTTTAACGATTGCCACTGTTTGCCAGTTTGCACCCTATTAATTTTTACTTATGTATTTTGATATTCGAAAAAGTCAGTAAGTTTTTGGTCCTTGTTAAAAAAATTCAATTGTTTTTCACTTTTACCGGAACCGGCATTGCACATTTAATGGGTTTGTTTTTCTGTTGGGAATTGTTGTCATTTTCACTACTGCTACTGTTGTCACACGGACGAGGTTCTACTTAGCATTATCACCTGATTCGGCATCATAATAGCGAATCAAAAATAGCGCGGTCAAACATAGCGTCTCCAAATTAGCGCAGAAAAATAGCGCCGTGCAAAGAAAGCGTCATTCAAAAATGACGACGTGAAAAATAGCGCCGCTGAAAATGTCGCCGATCAATAATGTTATATAAAAAACAGCGCCTGTAAAAATGGCGACGGGAAATAATGTTGCCGGTACATAATGTCGAAGCCAAAAATAGCGAAATCAAAAATGTCGTTCACTAAAAACAGCGCCGATAAAGCTGTTGCCAAGTAAAAATTGCGCCAAGAAATAAAGTCGCCGGTATATAATGTCGAAGCCAAAAATTATGAAATCAAAAATGTCGTCGGCCAAAAATAGCGCCAGAAAAAATGTCGCCGTCAAACACAGTGCCATAAAAAAATAAGTTGTTTAATAATAGTTAAATGTCAATGTACATGTAAACAATTGCTATAAACATTTATTTATTACTTTCATAAATTAGTTTAGATATGTATTTATATAAGATTTTATCACTATCACTATTACCGCCGGCTTTGCTTGCAGCCCTAGGGGATTCCCAAAAGCGTCAAGAAAATTGAACATTCTTGATTTGAGACAAAAGGCGAGGCTTTAACAAATATCTCAAAACAAGAGTCAGCATAGTTCTTGTCGTGATTATGAAGACAAGACAAGAAATAACCATCAAGGCAGAATTCTTGTCTCGATGAAAGACTGCTGCTGTATTATCATTTAACATGTTTATACTAAATTTTAGGTAAAAATTCGTAAAAACCATAACACCAATAGTGGTGGGGGTAGCAGGATATTTAACATGCCTAGCATACGAATCTAAGCTACTTCTTATAACACCACTCCCCATCACCGCTTTTTTTGGGAAATCTTGCTACTTTGCGGTTTTATCCCAGTGTGAGTACCAATCATTTACACCTAAATTGAGTTTACTGGGTTAAGACGTCTTGGTTTTTCGGTATTCTCGGACCCTAAAAGGTGCATATCTGTCAAAATCTCAATTTCCAAAATTTTTACGATAACACTATTTCACTCGGACCTTCAGATTTTGCACGTTTCAGTGTCCGTGAATACCGAAAAACCCGGTTTCGCAATAGTGTCTATGTGTGCGTCTGTACTCTGTATACACTTTACAACCCAGACTACTTAACCCAGAAAACTCAGTTTAGTTTTAAAAAAGGTGAAGTGTAAACTTCGTTTGGACTTTCCTGTACTAGATATTAATACTTGCCGTATTTACAAAAGTGTAACTTTTAATAATTATAACGTTGTACAGTTCAGGGAGTATTAGATTTCTAAGAAAACAAGCAGCGGGAATTTGAATTTTCGATAGCCTGTTCAATTGGTTTCCGTACCGTAACTCTACCCATAGAAGCAGCGACCATTTCGCTTCGGCGAATTACAAATTCCGCAACGGATGTCTGACAAAAATGGCTATAATAGCTTTATTTGGGAAGTTATCAAAAATATGCAAAGAATAAAAAATATATTCTTTAACTAGAGCTAACTAATAGGCGTAGTAGAAATTACGTAACTGCCGGAAAACGCGTAGTTGATATTAAAAGGTATCGTTCTTTTTCTTAATTTTTTTAAATAGTTGAAAATTCTAGCGAATCTTTATAAAGTACTTTGAATAATCTATCGAACTGATAAAGGTTCATAACAATTTAATCAATTTCAAATTTTTCAAAAATTCCTAGGAGTCAGAGTAAAATTTGATAGATTAATAAAAAATAAATTTTTAGTTCAATGCAAGCTCTATCGGCTCAGAAAGTTT
Organism: Ctenicera cuprea; assembly: GCA_958336395.1. NCBI lineage: Eukaryota > Metazoa > Arthropoda > Insecta > Coleoptera > Elateridae > Ctenicera > Ctenicera cuprea. The sequence continues at coordinate 30,867,387 of OY284496.1, forward strand.
TAAAAAAATCGTGTGCAGTTTATGAAAACATTTTTTTTGAAACTGTTTAAAATTTTGAACCAGCGCCATTTCGATCGTTTTCGGATTTTCGAAATTAATTGTATTTCATCGTATACTACCCACAAAGAACTTTCAAATAAGTGGTAGTTGATCTCAATCAGACAACTACTTGTTGAGCAAATGGGCGCTAAAATCGCGATTTTTAATAAATTGTAGCAGCCGCCATTTCAAAGCTAGAAAATTCGGTAAAAAAGTTTTTAATGTGCCTTAAGTTCTTCTCTCAGATCACCTGTTCAAATTTGTAAAATTGTATTATCGAAAAAACATATCTAACTTCCGTTTCCGGTTTTGGATTATTTTGAAAACTAGAACTAGAACTACAATTTTTGAAATACCTCTTGATTTAAAATTTCATCAAAATTGGTTCAGTACTTTCGCATGTAGAGGCGTCACACAAACACGCCCCCCCCCACACACACATCCACCCACAGACAGACATTTTTTTAAAACCAGTTTTTGGGTTTCTTGGGCCCCAAAACGTGTATTTCTGTTAAACTATAGATTTCGAAAATTTTTATGAAATCAATACTTCGCTATACCAAAGTTATGGGAAAGTAAAAATTGGTACGCATACTCGAATAAAACCGCAAAGTAGCGAGATTGATCGGCCAAAAAAAGGTGTTAGGAAGGGTAGTTAAACTTCAATATAAACCCACTCGAAAAAAAAGCATAGTTATGTATTCCACGCATGTCGAATAGCCGATCTGCACAAGCGCGATCTTGCCCGGTTACCCTCACTACTTTAGTATAGACGCTATCAAAAAAGAAGCTCAGATTCGTATTCTACGCATGTTGAATAACGAATCTGCGCAATATATAAAAGCTCAAAGGGTATTTTTCTCCGGTTCCTCAAGCGGCTACCGCTTCATCAATTTGGACCATTTTTTTTTCAATGAAAGGTTTCTATCCTCAGATGGAACATGAAACATTTTTATATTTTTATTCTATGTCGATTTTTCAATAATAATTATTTTAATTTATATATGAAAGTCTGCTAAACGCGCTTTACTTGAGGCGACATCTACACCAACGCCGCGTCTCCTCATGGAACGAATGCATCACGTGACTTAGCATTTAGCCGGCTCAGTCAACGCTCAGTCTGTCAGTGCATTGTGCGCTGGGGTAACACTAGTTTTTGTAAAATCAATTTTCATTTTTACCCGAATAAACATTGTTGGCAATTACAAAATTCCAGATATTATAAAACCAAAGCTACTTCAAGAAATAGAAACGGTGGAGAGGGGTGCTCTACTTTAATATTTTTAAATTACGAATTTTGACTACAAAATCGGAATGAACATGTTAACTGATAATGGGAACAACTTTCCACTGAGAAAACACCACTGACAGGTTACCTTTTACTCGTTTACTGAACAGTTTAATTGGATAATCGACAAAATAAAGACTATCACCAAACTATAAAATCGATTTTAGTTATAAGTTAAGAGTTATAATTGTTTGCAGTTAGAAAACACAAAAAATTTAAACTTTAAAAATTTTTTTAAAGTTTTATCTTAAAAAGGTTCAATAATTTACAAAATTTGAATAATTTCCAAAATTTTGATTAGAAAATTTTTAATCAAATTTTTTAAAATATTTAAACTTTTCCAACAATTTTCAATAATTTTCAATATTTTACTTTGAAAGTCAACAGTCCCTACGACGTTGAAACATTTGACTTTAAAATTAGTTATTTATAAAATTACTAAAAAATGAGTTAGCAGATGAACATAGAATTTTATGAGTATCTGTATATAAAAATACTTAATCACTTTAACAATATCTATTTATTTAAACCTTATACGTATTTCGGCATGTTTACATGTCATTGTCAAAGGTTATATGAAAACGTAAACAGTTAGTGTTGTTATAGCAATAGAACTTTTTTACTTATCTTGGTAATCGTCTGCAGATGACTTGATTTCTTATTCCAAAATGTCCAGTAGAGGAGAATAAGAAATCAAGTCATCTGCAGACGATTACCAAGATAAGTAAAAAAGTTCTATTGCTATAACAACACTAACTGTTTACTTTCATATAACCTTTGACAATGGCATGTAAACATGCCGAAATACGTATAAGGTTTAAATAAATAGATATTGTTAAAGTGATTAAGTATTTTATATACAGATACTCATTAAATATGAACTTTAACGAAGTAAAGCTGGAATTGATAAATATAGAATTTTATGCCCTAATAGCCCTTGGAATTCGATGTGTTAGGATTTAAAATTATTTGTAAACCACAAAAGCTGACAAAAATTAAAGTTTTTCGGAGTTGGCGTTAGAAAACAAAACAACATAACTGAAAATTAGCCAGTCGTGTGTATCATCAAAGTTGTACTCAATTCTTTAATTTTGTAACGCCCTCTATGCATTTTTATAATTTGGACATTAGTGCCTTTACATTCAACAAACAGGGAATGCAGCTGTAGAATAACATTCTCAACTTATTTTTTAGATGTAGTAATTTTGGGGGCTGCTCTTGCACCTCTCGTCATTTGACCTTGCGATATTTATTTTCTGATTGATGGTGTTCATTAAACTATCTGCTTTGTCTACAATTGCTGAACATTTTCGGCTTTTAACTATTTCTGCATTCTTCTTATGGGCGTTCTAACCTGTATATAAATGATGGCCTACAATTTATCACAACGCTGCGCCAACTAAATCTTAGTATTCTGATCTTAAAGCAACCGGTAGGGTTAGATAGTTATAACATAAAAAACGTTTCAAGATATAAAAAAACTTCAGGAGAAGTGTGTCGTTCATTTTTGCATAAAATCTTAAACCAACTTATCAAAAATTGAATTAACTATTATACTAAAATTTGTACCTATTACACAAAAACGGGTTGACAGATAGCTATCAGATTTGCAGTAGGTCTAGGGAGACACACTTCTACTATGCCCGAGATTTAAAGTTGTGAAGTGAAAATTATTTCAGAATGTTGGAAGTTTTCATAGAAATATTGGTCAAAAACTGTCTACACTTTTTTTTAATTCTCTAGGCTTACACAGCTGAGGATGAGATACAATTGGGTTCGTGTCCCCAGGTGCGAATTCAAGATTTCTAATAGAGGGGGGGGGATTTGATTTCGATGTTCAAAAATTCATAGATAGCTTCACAGAAAAATTAGCGGACTAACGGACGAACCGAATTGTAGCTCATTCATAACCGTATAAGCCTACAAAATCTTAAAAAAATGTGTCACCACACTTAACGCGATATTTTTTGAAAATGCTTCTAAAGTTTTCAAAATTTGTACACAAATTCCTTAACATAGTAACATTGTGTCCCCTAGAGCTACTACAACACAAAATTTGATCTCGATTTGTAAACTCATTTCTAACTAATGAATCTTTAAAATCAAATTTTTCAAAAAAATGGTAACGGCCGCTGTTTTGAACCTAGAAAGTTCGGATAAAAAGCGTTAAATTTGCCGTATGTTTTTTTAAGACTCATTGAATTTTCAGTTCTAGTTTCCGTGAAAAATGCAATTAAAAGAAACATGTCTAACATCCGCTTTTGTATTTGTATTTTTTTTAAGTTTTTTTTGTCGCTGAATTTTTGATGTACCGTTGTGTTTCAAAGTGCACCGAAATTGGCTAAACTATTCGGGAGATAGGAATCGTATACACTCACCCATCCACAGACAAAAAGACATACCGAAAGTGTAGGAAGGTAATAACACACAACCACATAAAGCGTTGAAAAACTTCTAATAAATGCTAAGATAATTTAGAAATACTGCAATATCGACAAATAACAAACTGTTTTTGAATTTTTCGTAACAGCACTTAAACAGGTAGTTACTTAAAAAAAATATTCAAAATTGGCGAATTTATAAATGTTTCTTAATAAAAGTATATTTTATGAAATATTAAGGCGAGGGGGGATTTAACTCCTATAGCCCCCCGCCGATCCGCGCTTTGCTAGTTTTTTAGTTGCCCTGTAACACCTTCTATGAATTTTAAAAATCTTAAATTTATACCCCTTTATTTAATATATTGGGGACGACAAAATATTTCCGATTAAACTAAATTGCTCATGAGTGATAGTAGAACAAGATCCACAACTTATTTTTTAGAGGGGTTAATTTTTCCTTTCTTATCCAAATTTTGGGGGCGAATTTGTCTTTTTGTTTTTCTGTTTCTTTAAGCCCAAGGAATCTCATTCCAAACAAAAACAAAATTAATAATAAATATCAGCGCACTACCAGTTTCATTTACGTCTCTCTCTAAAGCCTGCGGGCGATATTCTTTTAATGGCTTCAACCAAACTATGTAGTATACGAATGACTGAATTACCCAGCTACGCTTCAGCATTATCTCTTTACAGCCAACACTTGATGTAGAAGTGGGTTCCTTCCTTAGTTCACTTGTTTGCTTTCCCGAGCGAATGATTGAATTTTTAAGAAAATTTGGAATATCGGAGTAGAGCACAAATCCAATGAAAAAATAAGTTTTTTTATGTTTTTCATTATATTTTTTTTGAACCTGGGTTTTAGAAATATAATAAATACCGGTTCTAATAAACGACCTTAAGGCAAAACAGTTTTCCGAACGCTCTAGTTTTAACTTTGCGGCAAAAACGATTTTTGAAAAATTCGATGTTAACGCCGTACTAGTCAAAAATGAATTGCTAATAAAATGGCAGAAACTTTAGATATTGTAGCAGGCACATAATCTTACTATGCATAGGAAGTTTTGTCTTCATGAAAACTGTGAAGTATGAAAAGTTCAAAACTAGAGATTTTTAGAAAAATAGTTTTCTAAATTGACCACACGATCTTGTTTAAACTTTGTTGTATCATAGAGCTGGACATGGGCTATTATTTGGTTTTGATCAGTATGCTATAATTTATCTGAGGCGTTTTTTTCGAATTTTTGTATCTTATATTAGTACCATTTTATTTTATAAAGAGAGGACAATTAAACATTTTTGTTTAAACTATATTGCTATTTAGTCATAATTGATAATAGAACCATAATCTATTTTTAAATATAAGATAATTTAATATTTACGACAGCTAGGCCTCGCCACCCTTTAATTTTTCAGATAACAAATTCAGGGATTTTTTTTATCCCCCCATACATTTTCAAAAAAAAATTATTTTTTCTAAAAAACCTGTTTGGGCTCTTACTACAAGTACTACGCATAGGTTCTGCTGCCTCTGCACTATCGCCTACTTGCCTTAGCGGAGGCCAAAAACACATTATTATAGTCATGATTGACGCTACAACGTTTCGTTAGAATTTTTTGTGATTTTTTTTCTTTACTATATTTGTATGCATAGCCGCATAAGTAGCTGCACTGTTTGTCCCCTCAATTGCAGACCAACGACAAATTTCAGCAAAAAATATAACACCTGCGGTATTAATGTAAAAAAAGTTCTAAAAGTTTTAGACTTCGATTTCAATAGTTAATCCAATAATAAGCTATTGTGGTTTATGTTGAATATAAACGACAAACGAGCATGCAAAAAACAAAGTCGCTGAATGAAACATTAACGTCCACCTTTTTGTCGATATTAGCCAAGGGTTTACTAGCCCAAAAAACAAGTTTATTTTGTTCAGTTTCGCCGGTTATAGTCCTTATGGCAGGATATATAAGGACATACCCTGTATGTAGATATCCGTAGCAGGTAACAGACATCTTTAATTCATCAGGTGCGTTCAAATGCAGGTTCACTTTCAGTGACATAGGATCAATGTCACTTCGTCTTAAAGATTAGAGATGTACCTACTGCATATGCAAAAAGACCTCGAGATTTTTTGTTCAAAGAAATGGATAAATGTTGTTCACATAGACAATTACTGTCGAGCAATCTGAAACGCTTGGCGGTTGTTTTACTATTGTTGGTTGAAAGATGAACTGCGGAAAGTAAAAATGATGCGACCACAATAGAAGCTGATTGACAAGGATAATTTCGAGCTTCGACCATGGGGAAGCAGCATACCGAAGGGATAATTTCAAACGTGCATAATAAAGACTTTGTACCTGTTCATTTACTATTCTTGAATTAATTTCGATTCACACGCTTTATTTTGAGTCTACGCTCAACAGAAAATGCGATAAGAATTTTAGTTAGGTTGGCAATAAAATTTTACTTGCTAAATTAGGTACAAATAAACTGTATGTCCTTCGAAAGAAATTTTCATACAATGGAGTAAGCAGTCATCGATATGCGAAACCATTTTCTTGGAGACGCAGTAAGCATTCTATTTAATGGTATTGGATTTGTTACATATGAAAAATTATACACGGTAGATATTTTTCCACTTTTAATTTAGGAGAGAAATATTCAGGCTTCACTTGTTATCAATCTGTTTATAGGGCGTTTATAGAAACATATTCTGTACAAAAGCGGCAATGCTTCAAAAATATATTAGTATATACTTTTTTCTGGCAGAAACAATTGAACGGCGATTTAATTATTTTTTGCTTGTAATTTTTTATATTGGAGCATAATTTATCAAACTAGATATAAGCTTATTTTAAATATAAAACAACGCATAATATAAATACTTCCTGGGTAATGCACCAAAAAGTTATTAAGTATTTTGTAACCTCTTTTTACTTTCTTATATTTTCAAGAAAAAAGATTTCGTGGGACTTATGAAAACCAAAAATTCATGCATAAATTCTTCTCAAAAATTTGGTATGATAAGGCAAATTAAGCCTCCTAAATATTCCCGCGCCTAAAAATAAAAATTATGACTCTTCTTCTGCTATCAAATTCATGATTAAATTAGAATTAAACAGAATGTTTTTGATGAATTTACAATTTTCAAAAATTCATAGAAGGCGTCATAGAGAAAGCGGACTGAAATACAAACCAAACTGTAGCTCATCTCAAGCTATTTAAAAAAAAACGTGTGGCTAATTTCTGAGCAATGTTTTTTTTGAAGAAGTCAAAATTTTGATATTTTTTCACTTCAAAGTTTTAGTACTTCCAAAAGTTCTAGTAGCTTGCATCACTTTGTACCCCTAGGGTATTTCCAATATCAAGTTTCGTCCCAATCTGATAACTCGTTGTGGAGTAAATAGGCGATAAACTCTAAATGTTCAAAAATGCAAAGAAGGCGTCACAAAGAAATTAGCTAGCTGGAACACGAACCAAATTGTAGCTCATTCCCAGCTCTACAAGCTCACAAAATGTAAAAAAAATCATGAGGCCAGTTTTTGAACAATATTTTATTTTTAATTTCGAAAAGTTTAAAAATATGTTTCTTTTCATAACTGATAACTTTTCAAAAATTTTGTGCACAGTAACATTGCGTTTATAGGGTTATTACGGTAGAAAATTTGAACCCGATTTGTCAAATTGTTTTTGAGTAATAAGCCAGTAAAGTCTCAATTAAAAAAAAACGCAGTGGTTGCCGTTTTGAAACTAGAGAGTTCGGCAAAAACGGTTGGATTTGTTTTTAAGTCTTCTATAATATTCTCGTTTCAGATTTAGAAAACTCTCTCTGAAAGAAATCCTACCAAAAAAAAGTAATTAACTTGCGTTTCCGGTTTTGGATGAAAGCTAATTTCGTCGATGAATTGGTAATATACCTCAAATTTGTTTCAAAGCGCATGAAAATCGGCCCATCCGTTCAAAGTTATAAGGCATCCCCTCCCACCACAGACAGAAAGTTTTTAAAAACCACTTTTTTGGGTTCCTAGATGTTCAAAACATGTTCTCCGTCAAAACGTCAAATTCGATAATTTTCATAAAATCAGTACTTCTTTATACTGAAAGTAGAGGAAGTAAAAATAAGTGCAGCAGTCATAATTCAAATCCAAGACCGTGTCAAAAGAAAGCATACGGCTATTAATATTTTCATGAAAATAATTCGCATCACATAGCGGTTTAGAAGCATATGCTTTCAACATTCTCACTCATGAGTCTAAATATTTTGAAATTTAAAGAACAGCAGAGAAAGATACTTCAAATGAGGGCGTTAGCTTTTTGCAGGCAGAGGTTTACATCTAAAATTTTCTTTAAAAAACCTTCTTACTTCTTCTTTGTTGAGAGGTATTACCCTGGAAAGGAAAAATATGTATTGATTCTTAACGCAGTTATATTTTTGAAAAGTTCTTTTCTTTCTTCTGCAATCTGTTGTGATACTAATAAAGTTTATAAAATGCCAATTGACCTGATTGTTGGTTAACACAAAATTTAAAACTACTTATGCATAAATCTTAAAGTGGATACGTTCTAAACATTTAAATGATTGAATATTGACTACTTGTACAAAAAACGAAGGGTCATTTAACTGCCTCGTTTAGTAAGTATATAAGAGATGTCAGATTTACAATGTATGTTCGTCTGACACGGGACACCGTTCACAAAAAACCAAATCTTCAACCTCATATAATGAGATATTGAGATCCAAAAATAGAATAAAAAGAACAACTGCGCTGTTACTCGACTTTTTTATTTCCCTTAATGTTGTGTTAGCTGTTTAAAAATTGGCTACTTTAAAATATGACTAAAATAAATGTTCTGGGGCTACGTGACCACTTTTATTATAACACTTCGCATGAAATTTAAGGTACAAGTTAAATGGTTGCATTGTTTCACCGAATTTCTGGAAATAATTTAAAACTCACCGTTAATTTAGTTAAAAGTTCATTATTACAGGATGAAACGCAAACAGTTAACGTAGAAGTATATATCGATGTGATAGTCGATGACATCCGAATATTTAAAATTATAGCCGACCAGTAGGCGATCTTACATGGAAGGTAGTTATTAAAAGCATCAGGACGCCCACTGTTTTTGAAGAACTCATTTCATACATGCTACTTGTGTTACCCCGGGATCTGGTTTTGACCGGCCATTCAATTTATATATTCAAGATATCTCTACCTACTGTGTTTAGCTTACAGCAGTATTTTTGACCTGACACATTATATCTGATATTTATTTTTATTTTATTCTTTCAGAACACCATGTTTTACTGACCTGAAGTTTTATTTCCAAATAAAATAACCTTTTTTGTACAGTATTTTACGAAAATGTTTCTTTATCTTTTTTCGACTGTTTCCTAAAATTTATTGTAGTACATACTAGATGTAAAACTCTGAGCTAATTATCCGAGACACTCAGGTGTTGAATATAAATAACAGCTAAAATGAACAACAATAAACAAAACTTTTTCAGATGCCTATGGTGTTTAAAAATTAGAAGTATTTTCTGGATCTTTCTATTAACACATGATTTAGTTTTTGAAATATTTTTTTTTGTTAAATGTGACCAAGAATTTATAATTAATATGTAACACACAATTTTAGGCATGGCAATAGCATTCTAATACAACAGGCAACTATTCTAAATCGACTTGTATAATGCCTATACATATACCATAAGACGTAATTCTGTACTATTATTGTATGAAATGATGTCAAATATTTGTATACTTAATATTTATTTAAAGTAGTTTAATATAATAGTACCTATTGGAATTGTAAGTACGTAGTTTATATTAGCACTTAACAGACTAGTTCTAACATGTTCACAGTAAACATTGAAAGTTTGTTATCAGTCCAGTTATCAAATAAAGTTTCCGCATTTTTTGGGTCAGTTTGAACACATCCCTTTCTGTTGATTTAGTTTATCAACCTCCAGTGTTAAAAATATATAATGTTTCTAAGAAATAAACAAAATTATAAAGTGAGGCGTAATTAATACCTATATAAAAAGAAAAGAAGAAAAACCAGATAATAAGATGTGGCGTAGTGGTACCTGTAGTATATTATCAAAGCAGTGACCAAGATACGTTGAACTACTGTTACAGCATGCATATAAAAAACTGGACGGGTTGTTTGAGCCCAGGAGACTTTAAAAAGGTGTAATCACTCAAAGCCTTCCTTTATTTTTCCACATATCTGGAAAGAAAGTTTAGTAGAAATGAAAATGCAATTCTTTAAAATAATCCCGATTTTTTGGCCGACTGAAAATCACTCCGTATTAATTATTTAGGACCAATTATGACAATCGGTGTAGCTGCGCAATTGCAATCTTCTGGTTGGTGCCTAAGGCTCACGGAGTTGGTAAGCCCAGTAGCATCAATCTAATAGCCAAGACAGATTTTGTTGTAGTACACTCAACTCAAAAAGTTGTTTTGTCTCTTCAGGCATACATGATTTATTTCCAATTGTGTTACAGACGGATGAAATATATGAACTTGCCTGAACGACGTGTTGTTCTTAAGTCTATGTGCAGATGAATGCAAACACGAGATAATGGACATGATGTGGCGCACTTAAAATAAACAAATCTTTCAACCTGATTTTGTTTTGTGAGCACAGGTGCACGCGAAGTTAGCCGATAACGATATCAAACCCAATACTTACTTAAGATGGTTGGGATATCTAAATCTGAGATCAGAAGTTGCCTTGCCGGGCAAGACGTGTTTGGTGGTTTTTTTCGGGGTGGCTGTTGAAAGGTCTGCAGTTTGTTAGGTTTACAGATTAAAACCAGAATCCACTCACTCAATCGGGCCAAAATTAGCTAAACGCGAAATTAGAGTTTGTGGGGTTTATTAATTATTTAAACAAGCTAATGAAAACGAGCGTTCCACAATAAAACTAATGAAATTGACATGTGTAGACAAATTACGCTTTTAATTTCATGTAAATTGTTTTACATCAATTTCCTTTTCTAACGACCGTTAATTTTAATGAGATAGGACATGGAGCAAACACACGTTGGAAGAGAGAGGAACTGCGTTGGTGTAGGTGTGAATACACGGAAATAGTGTATAATTTAGTGTTCTAGCGATTAGCTGCCGCGGACTGGTGTAATACCCCGCGTTATTCTGTACGGAATTAACATATGCAAATCACACTAAAGCTCCAGATTAACTGTCAGAGGTTTGTCAAGCTTATGAGCATTTAACTCAATTTCAACAAATTTTTTGTATCTTGGCAAAATACTATATCGACAGTACCACTAACACCTAATGGTCAAAAATCGGGGATATTATACAAAAATGATTCAATTTTCTCCCTAATTTATTTTTAAATGAAAAATTTAAAGCAAAATAAAATTGTGCCTTCTTATGCCGTCTTTATTGATTTTAATTGAACAGATTGGCCAAAGCTATCTACTAAATGGTTTGATTTCAGGTGCTTTAAACTGCCAAAGAACAGTGCTGTTCGTTTAAAATGCATCTAATACGTCTACCATTTTTTATTCTACAGTTGCGCTACTGTGTATTACGTCCGAATTTTTATTAAAAGAACTCACCTATGATTTCTTGTAAATAAAACCATTCTTAACTTCAACAGGTTTTTTTTATTTTAGCCTTATACGTATTTCGACATGTTGACATGTCATATTCAGAAGCAAGACTAAAAGTAAACAGTTGGTGTTGGTATAGGAACAATAGAACTTGGTGACTTAATCTTGGTTTTCTATATCTGCGTCCAGATGACTTGATTTCTCATTCGAAAACGTCCAATAACGGTGAATTTGAGAAATCAATTTGTTCATTCATTAGCGGTACAGATTTTAAATGTTTGTGAATCTCAAATGCTTCTAGTATATCCAACGTACGTTTATCATCACAAAAGAGTAAAAATTATATAATGCTTTCTAATAATGTTTAAGCTAAGAACTGTTTTGTTTACAATAAATTAAAATGTACTTCAAAAAATGAAAGCTCGAACTTATAAATAAACACACCTATGGTTTAAGTGTAATATATTTTCCTTTTGTTTCGTTTTTTAATGTGCCCGAAAAACATGTCTTGAAAATAATGGGACACCAGTTAGGTTCCTTACCTGCAAATAGACCGATTAAACTAAATACACATCAGCTCAAAATTAGTTCGTTACGGAGCTACAGCCTTCCGAACGTGTAACAGTTTTATATCCCAACCATAAATAGAGATTTTTGATTCAAATTTTATATGGATATTTGATTTATGATGATTTACATTGTCAATTGGTTTCGCTCAAATACATCAACCAGAGACCGTAGATAAAAGGAGTGCTCGACGTATCTCTTAACATATTTCCGACACTCGCGACATTTTATAACAGTTTATTTCAAAATCTTATTTTCCCTATGAAAATACACAACAAAGGTACTCTTGTTGAAAGTCGCTAAGTCCAACGGTTTTCGAGGTAAATTTTTGTAATAAACCTAGTTGCCATAAAGGTCTGAGTGTTTCCCTAAAATGCTAAAATAGTTTTTACAAAATTTGGAGTAAATTCCATACATCAAAGCAATAAAAAAAGTTTCGATAGACATATGTGTCCGAAATGCTTCCCCCGGAAGCGGTTTCTTCTTCCGGAGGCTGTAACTCCGCATTTTTCAATAAACACTCTACATGATAAGCATCCACCACAATAAGTTATTGTTAAATTGGATTCATCAGTTTAAATTATTATAAACTGTATGCTGCATTGACTAAATCGAAAAAATGAAAGAACGAATTAATTACGGAATTTATGTATTTTTGGCTGTTAAGATGAAATATTATTTCATTTGTCTTGATTTTAAATGTAATCAAAAGATTAATTTAAAATCTAGTCAAACTATGGATTCTTCTTCTTGGGGCCTTGAGCTGAGACATAGGCGAAGATGGGGGATGTAAAGCAGCAGTTTCTTGTGTTTTACGCTTTTCGTCTACCGTGTAACAGCCCACGAGATCTGGAATCACTTTTAACTAAGCGGCAACTGCTAATATATTTTTTAATTGCGTTTGCAAATGTACAAGAAAGTACAATAAACAGTATCTGTTATCCATTTTCCATGCTTATACAGTTAGTTGTTCTGGTCGATTTTACCGTTATGTTCTAATTTTTTTTCTGAATGTTTAATAGTCAGCTGTTTATACTAATTATGTAAAATTATAAGTTTTTATACTGTTATAACCTGCTAAAATACAATCACTCATGGATATCACTATTTTAAAAATTATACAATTGGTAACCTAGAATATTGTCTTGAATAAGTGTATATTTAGGAGCTAGAGGTAACTCCTCTTTTCCACACGACATAGTGTTATTATTCCACTTTGTTTTGCCGTAAAAAATGCTATTTAGAAAACTTGTTCAGTAGCTTAAAAGTTATTAGCTCTTGGCGGAATATTTACCGAAAACCATACTGGTAATTTTGCTCTTTTTGCTCATTATGTCATCATTTTCATTTATGTATGATTAGATGTATTTTTCCGCAAGAAAGATGAGCTGCTGATTTGTATTTCCTCATCATATCCCATATATATCAGCAATGAGAGTACAGCAAATAAAGTGTTTATGAAACAAAAACTATTTAAAATTTTTCACGTATACGCACTTTTAAGGTACTTTCAGTTTTTGACTGAAACAAAATGATTTTCAAAAAAATATTTAACATTCCAAATAAAAGTGTGGAGAGTGTATGCATAAATAAGTACCTGCTGGTTATTAAAACTGACGATAGAAACATATTAAGTTGTTGAAAGGGAAATTACTAAAACTTAAAAAATAAAAGTATCCATTAACTTTGACTCGGCAACTTACTTTATCAACAGCGTTACAGAAATTTGTAACGCTTACTTTCACCGAGTAAATTTAAACAATGGTAGGTATTAAGTATTACTAAAAGTTAAGTGTAGGTATACATTCCAATACAGAACAGTGTTTTATGATCTATTAAGATAATGATTTATAACTGTTTAAAACCTCAATTGCTCATCATATATTGGCATTTATGGTCGTTATTTCTTAAGCAATAATTTTAAACAGCTTTTTTCAATACTTATTTTGCTTTGACGCCATAAATTGATGAATTTTATTTTGTCGTAAAATTACACTTATAGTTTTCTCATGTTCTGTTATTATCCTTTCATACCGCTTAAGTTCAAACTTAATTTGTCGAATTTTAACGGCCTTAAAAAATAACAATCACCTCCTACGGTTTTATAACATTTTCCTAGTAACTATTATTTTGACCACCGATTTGTATTCTAAATTATAACGCAGGTTTGATGAAATCTTGTTGAAAATTGCTTTACAAAAATTCTCCTAAAAAATTCTCGATGACAAAATCAGTTATATTCGGGGGCCAAAACTACAATTCACGTTCATAGAATACGAAAGTCTCAGCAAATGCAGAAAATATGTTTTACAAGATGCAAGTCATTTTATTGATGAACGAATCTGACAACGTATTGTGACTTCTACCTAATTGGATTCGGGCACAAGTGGAGGAGACCCTGCAAAATGAATTAATAGAACTCGCGAGGCGAGACGTGCTCACTCCGATGGGGATTACAGGACAAGGACTTCAAAATCGCCACAAAATGTCATTAATTACATCCAAACAACTGACAAGATTAAAAGATTTAGTGTTATTTAAGACAAACCACTGAAATATTGCATTGGTTAGCAGCTTCAGCATCTAAAATTGTGTAGCTGTAAATTATACTTGGATCAAACAGCTACTATTTTTTAAAGAAAAACTGGATATTTATAAAATATATAATTTTTATTGTTTTTTAGTACAGAATTTTTTTGAACAGTGAGTGAGTTAAGCACGTTGCCTAAACAATTCCCTACTCCGAACGCCTATAAAAATAGAAATATAGTTCAAGCCAAAAATTCTACTTCCGAAACATCAATAAAGATAAAACGATTTTTTTTTTATTTTTGCAAAAAAAATTATGTATGAAAGAATAACGAAGTTTAGAAAACAAAATGCGTTTGCCATAATGAGGGCAGGAGATTACTGTATCTAAATAACTTATTCTGCTAAAAGTGTTAAGTAATCTACCTCAGATATTGAATTTCTACCTTCTTATACGGAGTATAGCTATAGGCCGGTATTTTGACCGTTTTCAAGGAAATTAAGCACATTCGACTTTTTGTTCGTTTACCTGAACAGTTTATTTGAACTGAACCTGAACCTGAACGATTTTGAGATTTCTACGGATAAGCATTGGTGGCAACTAGAAAATCATAAATATCATAAAACCAGGCGACTGCTTGAAGCTTAGATTCGTATTCTATGGATATTCAATAGCCGATCTGCGCAGGTACGATCTTCCTTCCATACTCTGTGGCCCCTGCATCAATTTTTTGTTGTTTCGAAAATGTATGAATTTCAGCTTAAAAATCAGTATAAAATAAACATATTAAATGACAATAAAAACAACTTTTATTAAAAACATCGCTGAGAGGGTTTCCTTTTGGTAGTCCCACGACCCACGTTCCAATAACGAAATCGATTTTGAGGTATTAACGGATAAAACATTGGTTGCAGCTAGAAAACACCAAAATTCATCAAACCAAGCGACTGCTTAGAGAAAGGGAGGTGAGGGAGGGGTGCTCTACTTCAATATAGACGAGCTCAAAAAAGAACTATAGAATTGTATTCTACACATGTCGAATAGCCGATCTGCGCAATCGCGATCTTCCTACCACTCTCAGTGCCCCCCCCCCACCAACGATATTTCTTTATTCAAAATCGGTATGAACAAGTTAAATGACAATAGGAACAACTTTCATTAAGAAAACACCTCTGGAGAATTTCCTTTTAGTCGCTTAGCTGAACAGCTTAATTGGATAATCGCCAAATAGAACGACAATCACCAAATTCTCAAATTGATTTTAGATTTCAGTGAATAAATTGTTTGCAATTAGAAATTACCAAAAATCATAAAATTAAAAAATTTTCAAGTTTTTCATAAATTTTTTTAATTTTCAGGAAGCAAAGAATTTTTAAAAAAATTTGTAAAAAATTACAAAATGTTCAAAGTATTCGGCAATTTTCTAGTTTTTGAAAATTATGGAAAATGTTCAAAAATGTTCCACGATTTAAAAA